>PVJX010001769.1:0-149400 GCA_004027295.1 Dolichotis patagonum | reverse complement strand
TTCCCTTCCCTTCCCTTCCCTTCCCTTCCCTTCCCTTTCCTTTCCTTTCCTTTCCTTTCCTTTCCTTTCCTTTCCTTTCCTTTCCTTTCCTTTCCTTTCCTTTCCTTTCCTTTCCTTTCCTTTCCTTTCCAATTAAGCTCAGGTTTAGTTCCGGTGTTGGCGCTTTACAATAAATAAGTGGATTTGAGGTTTCTGTTTGGACACTCAGTCTGTAAAAGATTTGCCATCACTGTCATAAAGGAAAGAGGAAATCCTAGCTTCTAGAAATCAGGTGAAGTTTACCATTTTAAACCAAGGGACGCAAAGGTTTGGGAGATGTGTAGGTACCACATAAAATCTATTCCTCTTCCATATCCTGTTTATCACTTTTCTATCACTGACTTTCCCCTGTCTAAACCTATCAATGTCCTGCCCTATTATTTCTAAGTATAATAATTACATTGTATTTAACATTTCTAACCCAAGAACAATTCATGTGGTGACATTTTCTTGTCACCTCAGTCCCTGAGGATTTGAAGGGATGTGTTACTATATATACACATGCAGGCATGGGTTTGTCAGTTCTTTACAATGCAGAGGACTGTGCAGCTGAAACAAGCAGTGTGTGGTCTTTCCCTCTGCCACACCACCTTCTTGTTCTTGGTGTCAACAGGACACATAGCTGAAGACCTTCACGTGGAGGATTGGGTGGTGGGCCAAGAGATCTGTTTAAAAAGTCATTCAAAACCAGGCTTGTTGCAGCTGCAGAAGAACATGGCTCATTTTATTCTAACACCCTTGATCACACTTGGGGAATCAACGTTAATGCACATGGCATACTTTCTTCTGTTCTGCCTGTATGATCACCTAGTTTATTTAAAAATAAATAGCAGGAAATGAATAGCAGGATGATTAACCCTTTTTTTATATCATGAACCTTTGAAAATTGGTGAATTATTGACCTCTAAGGTCAAAAACTCGAATTGTCTATGCCTTAAATGATTAATACTTTTTAAGAACTTTATGAAAATTCTTAGATAACTTTGAATTTATGCGATTGGTGTTTTGTCTAGTTGAGTTACTTTCCAAATATACTAATAGACATTCATTATGCATACATTACTGAAAGGAGATACTTAAATACATACACACATACAATTTTACTCTAAGAAGCAGTGAATATCAAAGCTTCTCAGAATTCATCTAAGAAAATGCATTAAAATGCAGTCACAGTTCTGTCGGTGTTCTCTGGCAGACTTCATGATTATAGATTTCACTTTGTGCTCTCCCTGACACACAAGCTGCTGAACTTTTATATTGATCATTCATTCTCTCTAAAGAAGCTTTGTGTCCAAGTAAGAGCTGTAACAGTTTTTATTTTTAAATGTAGTGAGCACATGTATACTGATACCGCCTTACAGATAGCACTAAATTTTTCAGTTACTTTTTTTAATGACCTTCCAATTTCTTCCTCATTAATAGCATTTATCAGAGGTGAAAAATGAGCTCTGCCCTTTCGTCTAAATTGATGATTCATAATATTTTGAGAGTTAGTATTTTATATTCTTCCATTACTATAAATGCTTCCTAGTTGGGAATACTCTTCTCTTGCCTTTAATTAGTACATATATTCATTCCCATAGGATCTAAGCCTGCTATTTCTGAGAAACTCCATTCTTACGCTGATGTTGTTTATCCCGAGTGCTTTTTATCTATCTGTGGTGTCAGGTTTATCAACCATTTGTCCATTAGGATGAAATACGTATGGGGAAAAATAAATAACTCAAATGCTACTAACCCATCATCTCTGTGCAATTTACTTAGGTTATTTTCTCTTACTTGATGGATTTCCACTAATTCTCTCACTCTCGGCTGAGTTATTTCAAGACAAGTAACTGGAATTACAACCCACATGTCTTTGGCCAAGGATTTGAGAAGTTACTAGTATAGATTCTTGAACCTTAGTACAGTAATAAATAACCATTAAAGCTCTAATTGGTATATCTAATTGGACACATACTTTGCATGTCACTTATTGATGGGCATTTAAACCAAAGCACTCATTATAGGAAAGAGAGGTTATTGGCAGGATAAAAAAAAAAAGAAAACATATTAAACATTCACATTTAGTATACAAGAAAGACTAATAAATTATAAAATGGCTTAGAAGATAAATTATCTAAATATCCCTTAGGACCTTGCTCGTTAAATGAACGCAAAAGATACAGTGTCACATTGCAGATTCTCACTTACATGGTGCTCTGTTTTGCTTTTTTAAATGAAAATTAAACAATTCTGTTACTAATAATGAGGGTGGAAAGTGTACACATGACTGCTTGTTTTCACTGGTATTGCCCAATAATATGTGGGTTTTACTTTTATAGTACGTCTGTGGGCTCAGGAGGACAGTGTCGTCTTCTCAGCGGCACAGTACTAGCGTGCAGTGTAACCTAAAGATTACTCAGTGAAGTCCAGAATCTTGAATCGTATTCTAAGCTCTAATTTTTTTTTTCTGTTTTTGCAGACAGACTGAAGGGAAGTTAGTTTTTTAAAGCAAAGCTTTGTGTCATTTTGATTCTGATGCCTGGGCTTCAGTTTTTATTTTTTGAAGTAGAGATGTGAGGTTATAGAATCAAAAGTCAGCAGTAGCAAACATGGATATGTCATTTGATCGATAAATTTTAATATAATCACACTCGTCTGTTTTTAGTGCTTTCCATAGCTTCAGAGATTATTTATTCCAGTTTTCTCTTTTGAGTGATGTCTATTATAGGTAAAATTTCCAGGCTATTTTTATAGTGCATATGTTACTGTATACTTTGTAGTTTTTTTACTTATCCAGAATGTCCTTTGCTATGCACAAAAATATTGGTTTGTGTTTAAGTGTATAAATTTAAACAAGTTAGTTGACAGAACTTCTTTGCCTAATTCATATTGCAGATACACTAGTGGCTAATAAGATGTTTTGAATGTAAATAAATGTGTTATAAAAGTTTGTGACCATTGAGATTTCTGGTGGCATTTTACATGCACATACACACACGAAACACACAAGATCTACTCACAGAAGACAGTTTTCTAACACCAATTTCAGTAACTATCTTGTGATTTAGTTTTAGCATGTATTTCTGACGCTGTGTACTAATAGTATAAAAATTAGCTTTTAAGAAGCTATTTTAAAAATTACACTTTGAACAGAAAAACAGACAAACTTTAAACATAGTTGCAGATAATAGCTGTGGCGTTTATTTGAGAGTTGGAAAGCAAGACACAGTGATTAATTTAGCTTTGGATTTGGCCTTTTCTTTTGTTCTCACCATTCGTCTCCCCGAGAATACCTTCAATACCAGTGTAACAGAAATGTAATATAATGCATCTTTCTACCAGTTGAAGAAAAAGAACATCGACAAGAGAACAAATTATGAATAAGGATTTCACTTAAAAGTACTTTTAGTATACTATACAGTTTTATTTTTATTAATAGGAAAATAATACAGGTATATATAGAATTTTAAGAATAATTTTACCGTGTAAAATACTCATACATTGTATTGAATGAAAAATAATAAACACGATTTTAGGTAAAATTGACAGATTTTCATTCTAATTATCCTTATACATTTAATGAGATTTTTAAGTAAATAAAACACATCTATTATTTAGAAGCAAAAATACTGTTTGTCATTGATTGACCCCAAATCCTTACTGTTTTCTGGCCAGCAATTTGGGAGCATGATAGTAAGGTCATTCGGGGTCATTTACAGCATATTCTGTTGGCTGATTTTATTAAATGAAGAGAGAAAACCATTTAGTATTAATTTAAAAAACAGTTAAATTGTCAGCTGTTAGGGCTTTATTTTCTCTGTATCATGCACTGAAATTCTAAGCATACAGACCATAGTAACAGCATAGCAACAACAAAAAGCGACAGTATTGACATTGTACTTTGTGCATTGTATAAATTGTGAGCAGGTAGGTTTCTGATGGCTTTTTACTAATACAAATCTGTCTTTTGGGTTATAGTCATCTTTTCTTCTTGTTTTGCTGTGTACTTTTCTTAAATATGTTGAACAATTTAAATTTTTCAATGCTTTTTGTTACCCCACATTTAGTTTTGACCTAGTGTCTCTTGGAGACATTTCTAGGACAAATCTCATTATGAAAAAATACAAAGAATGGATCTGTAGTCTTTTAGTGTTTTTTTTTTCATGTGAATCAATCAAGGATATTGTATGACTAATCTCTGTCACTGTTCTTCTAGTGTTTTTTCACGTGTCACCTGGATGTAAGAAAATGTGGTTTTCAACCTCACTTAAATATACTACCCTTGACCTTAGAGTGTCTGGAGTAAGAGTTGCTTTATGTATGTGAACTTGAAATTACCCTTGGGCCTTAACTGCTTTTATTTTATACCACAGAGCTATCATTGGTGTTGAATTCACCTATATTCTTCGAAAATACGATGGCTGTCTGTAAGCTAGAATCAAGAGCAATGCATGCAGCCCGTGCATCTGAAGACATCAAAGCCATTCACTTGCTTAGGCCTCTTTGGAGGCACTGAAATGTGTTTTTTGTGCAGTTTTCAATACAATATTTAGAAACCATCTTTAAAACTTTTGATTTCATTCTCATGACCTTCCTCTTACTCTTCTCATTTATGATGGCTTAAGAGTAGCAAGACTATTTGGAGATTCTGTATTAGTGGACATTCAGCTTTTTTATAAATTCAGTCTGAGCTTATTGAGATATTTTTCCATGGTTTGGAGACCTATGTACGATTGAATTATTACTAGTATCCTGGTGAAGAAATATCCTTTAGAAATAGCCCCATTGTTCATTATATTTCCTTACTGGTTGTAACATAATGTACAAAAAACAAGATGTCATGCTGCAATTTAAGTATGTCTTAGGACACCTGAGATAGGTGGGAAGTGGAAGAGAAGTAATGTTTATAATGTATCAAGCCACAAGCTAGTCTATGAAAAATTCTTTGTCATTAAATGTGTAAGATACTAAGAGATCATTTAGTTCCTGTAGCCAACTAAATTTTCACCTATACATTCTTGGCAGAATGCATAGAGCAAGCATTAAGTGTAGTACTTGAAATTATAAATGTTTACATCACCTCCTCCTTTGATGAGTATAACAGAAAACAGCATTTATCGGAATTCCAGTTTTTGTAGGGCCCACGTTGAAGCGTTGCAACAAGCATGAGCATATATGGCTATGTAGGTACATACTTTATAATAAAAGACAGATGTCAATCAGCAATCCCAGAAAAATGGCAACATTGTAGAAAGTAGCACTATGAAATTGTTCTATGAGATGACAACCGAGCAACACACAGCTTAAAAGAAAGATAAAAGAAGGTATTGGAAAGGAGTTCTAAGCAGATAATTAAGATTTTAATCTAGTTTTCTGGATTTAGTTGGTTGTGGTTGTTGTTGGGGTTTTTTGCTTGTTTGTTTGTTTGTTTGGGGTGCCAGCTATGGCACTCAGGATCTTGCACTTACCAGGCAAGTGCTTAAACCACTGTGCTAAATCCCCAGCCTTGTTGTTGGGTTTTAAAGTTTTACCTGTGATTTTTTTCCCCCCTCCAAAAAATAGCTATCTACTTTGTGCTTGATTTTTCTACTTGCAGTTTTTGATTTCCTAAAGAAAATTCTCAAACCAGAACCCACATCTCCTTTTTTTTTTTAATTTATGCATGTTAGTTTTGAAAAGCTGGAGTCCTCTTTACTGAACATTCCTTGGTTGATGTGTGCATTTCAGGACCCTTCATTGTGTCTTTTTGAGATCTTTTTATTTCACAGATGTAGGAATCCTAAGAAGATAATAAAAGATTATAAAAATTCAACAATTAAATTTGAGGTGCGGCACTTATGTAGATAAGATAGCAAAACATTTATTGAAAAATTTGTGCTAGAATAACTCATTTTTATAGTTCATGTAAATAAATGCCTGGTTTAAAGTCTTCCTATTATAATGTGAAATTTTTAAAGGAATTTTGTCTTTTACGCTCTCCCTCTCTCCTTGTCTCCCTATTTTTGAAAGTTCCCTTCACTTCCAAGCCCTCTTTATATAAATAGCTCTGTGTGGAAAAAACTATTACTTAACATGCTTTCTTTTACTAGGATCAATAATTGAAAGATAATTTATAAATCAAAGGTTTGTTTTCTTATTCTTTTGATTTCTTGTAGCAAGAACAATACCATACGATAAGAGGAGATGAGAGAATAATTTTCCCAGGACATTTTGTTATTTGATGTTTTTGTCCCATACATTAAATTATATTAATATTCTAGTCCTAAGCTGTTCTCATCATTAATTTTGGAATTTTATATATATATATAACTTAAAAGAATGATTGCAACCAGATTGTGAGTTGTGTTAAAGAAAATGTATCTTTTAAGGAAATATTTATAATGTGTTAGAGAAGTGGGATAGTTGATGGTCATAACAAATAGTATTATTTTATAAGTTGATTCAAGACATTTATATGTACATTGCCATTTATTTCAATCCTTGACGAGTAGACCTTTATTAGGGCATGATGATTACTGAATGTGAAATGTAACCAAGATTTTTATTCAAATATAATTTAAATATTCATCAAAGAGAAGTTATGCTTGAGACTGACAGAGACTATTAACATCAAAAAATATAATTAACTGCATTGGGTATCATGAAGCAGAGTTAGCCAAATAGCCAAGAGGTCTAATTGCTCTAGAGTTTGAGAAGCAATGGTTTTATTTTATGCTGTAGCTGTGGAATTAATAGTAATGTGGTTTCCTATGTGGGCCAATTAAAAGCTGCCTATTAAGGTTCATTGCTCTATAGGAAACCCATTGAATATCGCTTAGTAAACAGGATTGACATGTCAGTGTGTACAAGAAGATAAAATAGAATAAAAACCATGGAAATGAGACGTGGCATTAGAAGAGCTGTCTTTGAAGACAATTCCTAGAACTCTTTGCCGTTCCATTGTAGCAGAGGTATTGCTGTGTGACCCAGATTCCTCTGTCAGAGTCCGGCCCTGTTCCCCAGCTGCCAGGAGGGTTGCCTTGTGCCAGGCTCATCGCTGAGTGCCCCCATCCCACCCCTGCAGGAACTGTCAGGAGTAGGGGGGATCTTAAACCCTTCTCTCCAAAGGCACCATTCACTGAGTGACAAAAACTCATCTCCATATCCTTTTGCTTGGTTTCAGGACCCTTTGGAAGGGCTCTCCCAGCTCCAGGCCTCCTCACTGACAGGTTTCTGGGCTTTGACACCGGAGTTCCACTTTTCCCTCCCCAAACCTGCTCTAATAGTTGCAAAGACATTCCCAATACATTAGCCTCTTGGAGATTTCTGTCTCATATTCTACTTTGTCTATTCCTAAAGGGAGAGGAAAAACATTGATACTAAATACCAAAGCAAGTCTGCCAGTGCTGTTGGTGATGCCGATTACATAAAAACCAAAAATTGTTGAAGCAAAACAAACAAACAAAATTTGTTTAGGCCTCAAAATGACTTTTTGCATTCTAAACATTCACTGTGTTGTTTTATCTTTTTTCTAATAAAAGCAACATTCAGACCTTTGTGGTTCTATTAAGCTTTTAGCTGAGTACAAAAGGAACACATTCTTGATGGAACCCAAAAAGTTTTGCCCTGCTTTCGCGGTAGAGGTTTAAAAATGGACAGCCATTCTGATGGCATTTTGACATTAATGAGGTTGCCAAAATGGAAAAGTTAAAGGGTCAAAGAAAAGAGAGCAGTAGCAAGAACTTCTGGTGTTTCTTTGTAATGACATATCTCATGCGCTTAATGAATTGAGCATGGTTCCTTACATAAAACACATACTGTTATGTTGGTATAGTACTATAACTACTTAGGTTTTTTTTTTTTTTTTGCAAATAAAATTAGTTCTAAAAATACTAAATATTTTAATATGCCACCTGGAAGAGTTTGTTAAAGAAAGCATCTTGTTTAGTCACATTTTTTGTAATACATGAAGAATGTTACTTGCTTAAGAGCATTTCATGTGCCCAGTGTGATCTTGTGTATGAAGTGTCTGCACGCTGCAGTGATAAAGCTGTTTTTCTGGTCATTCATTATTTAACACTCACCCTGTTTAGATCTGTGGCAGAAGAGTGCATGCGAGCTTTCAGAGGCGCACCGTTGTTTGCTGCTTCACAGCACAGGGACCTGTACTTCCACACCCGGACATAGTGTAGGGATATTTAAAGCATTTGAGTCTAACATTTATAGGTCTTGATGAGCTCAGCCTTTCAGACAAGCTGCTGATACGAAGCTCATTCAGAGCAGAAGTGTAACATGGAATGGCAGCTTTCTGCCTTTGTCGTAATTTTTAAAAACTAAAACAAACTCATGCAAAGTGTAAATCAGGAAGGTTGTAATTTGGTTTCTATTATAAGGCTATAGGACCATACATAGTCTCTGGTAAATCATGGATTTGTCGTTTAGTCATTGACTTATGCTAATGAATGATACTGAGTTCTATGATATGCAAGCTAATGTGCTCAACACTGTAAAGGTATTTAGAAATAACCAGTAAGAATATATATTTGCAAGAGTACAAACTGACATTTATGGAGTTAACAAACTTCAGAATAAAGCATAGTGTTACATACATGTACATGTTTCAGAGATTCTTAGCTAACTTCTCAAAGATATAATCAAGAAGAGAAGATATATAAAAAAACCCATGATAATAAATCTCCCCTATTATACAATAAACTCCTAAAACTGAAGAAGAGAAAGTGGTGAGCAGTGGCTTGAGATACACTTTATGTTCAGGTAACACAGAATCTGTTAACAGATTGATTTAACTTCTGTCCATATCCTTTCACAGTTTATTTCTATACTGTCCGTACAGAAAGTGGCACAAGGCCTCAGGAGCTTTTGTGTTAATGCTGAAGCAGCAATGAGTTGATTCTTTTACAGCGGAGATCAGTAAGACACAAGTTCATATACATTATGTTTTTTCTTTGCATAGATATTCTTTGAAAATGGTATACGTAGGGTATTACTGTTTCCTCAATTGCAGATATTTTTATACCTAGGATATAGCAGCAGGTATTATATTCTGCTTATTTTAGTACCAGAGTCGCAGGTGGATATAAAATTATGTTCTCCCTATCATCTATCCATCTGTCTATCCATCCATCCATCCATCTGACAATTTCTAGCCTTTGTGACTGAGATGAGGTGAAAGGGTACTTCCCTTGATCATTCCCTTTTTTTCTTGAAGAGCTCTTTGGGTAACAGGCTGTAGAGTGAATGCTTATGAGTTGGTGTTCAGTTATCAACAATGCCATCAGCAATGCCTTGTTGCTTTCTTATCAGCTACTTCCTGCTGTCAGCTTGGCACTTATTTCAATAGAAAAGGATTTGCATCAAATGTAATGCCTTATTACATACAGCTAACATGGGGTTTTTAATTGTGCAGACACATGAGGATCCTGCGGTGGTAGTCAGTTTGATAAAAGGATTAGATTATGAATATTTTGTCATGATTAAAGATTAGTTCTGATTTATCAGAAGTAAGCCAGTGAAATTTGTTGTATATTTATCAGTCAGGTGAGACTTCATTAAATTTGAGGGAATACAAACCACAAAGTATCCATCTCTTCATAAGTCTCTGATGAATTTGATTATTTATATTCAGATTATGGGTATTAAAGAGTGGTCTTTTCCGTCAGCCGTACTGCTCAGACTTCCCCAAGAATCTATGTTTCCAGCTTTTTTTGTCCTTTATTGTTTTTATCTCTTGTCTTAACAGCATAGATACATAAACACACAAAAATTTATGCCATTTTCCTTTTAAAGGAAATAACAGTAGTATGTATCATAAGACATATTAAGTTGTTTGTTCTCTCCTTTAAAAAATCCTTTGAAAAATAGAAAAGAATAAGAATTCCAATTTAGAAAGTATTGGATGAGTACTACTTCCTGGAAATAAAATTTAAAAGAATTTTAGATTCCCATGGGTAGGTAAAACATAAG
Source organism: Dolichotis patagonum (assembly GCA_004027295.1). Taxonomy (NCBI): domain Eukaryota; kingdom Metazoa; phylum Chordata; class Mammalia; order Rodentia; family Caviidae; genus Dolichotis; species Dolichotis patagonum. The sequence goes on along the minus strand of PVJX010001769.1, from coordinate 139,413 downwards.
ATTTCTGAAACTATTCAAGGTCAGTACATGAAACCTGGTACAGTAGTGTCCAGCACTCTTTGCACTGTTTGAGAACTAACATAAAAGTAGTACATAGGAAGCAGATAATTTAATCCTAGACATGGGAAATAATTTGATGAATTTAGTTAACAATTAAAATATAAAATACAGATATGACACAAGGATGTGATTAAGTGCCAGATTAATGCTGGGGATTTAGCTCAGTGGCTTAAGCGCCTGCCTGGCAATCATGAGGTCGTGAGTTTGATCCCCGGTACCAAAAAAAAAAGTGTGCCAGATTAAATGAGACTTTTACTGCTGTAGGGAAAATAGCATTGAAAAAAGAGAGATCACTTTAGGTGTGGGTGATCAGTCTGGAAGAGATTAATCCTGTTTGGCCAGTGTGGTTTGTTGGCCTTTTCAGTGCCTGCTGGGACGATGCTGTGTGTGCCCATGTGTGCCTTCCTCCCAGGAGGAAGCAGTCGCTGCCCCTGGGCGACTGAGAAGCACCTCGGGGAAATGGCAAACAGCAGGTGCTTAGACTAGAAGCCTGTATCCTCGAAGCTCTGATAACTTTACCCTTTAGAGACCCAGTGTCCTTCAAAGGAATCTTCTTAGTAAGGAAGAAGTAGTTCAAGATGTGTCCATGGTAATTTCTTTGAGTACTCAGTTTAGAGGTATTCAGCAAGTTTTGTTGTCTCACTGTTGTGCTAGCTCTTTGAGACGAGGTAGACACCACGTGAACAGTTGCCGCTGCCACCGGTCTGTCGGGATCTCTGTCTCTCCCTCTGCCTCCCCTCTTCCTCTTCCTCTCCTCTCTCCCAGCACTGAGCTGTGCACCTGGAGTGGATGGACCAGTAGCAGAGCTGTTTTCTTAGGGTGTGGTTTTGTTCATTCAGTCAGAGTTTCTGAGCCTTGGTTGTTGATCTGTATTCACCAGGGATTGCAGCAGATCAGCGATTCTGACTCTGTCTTCCTGAAGAAACCCTTAGGTTGTGGAGTGGCTGAGGTGAGGAGAGGGGAGTCTGAGGCGCTGGCTACCTCTGTGCTTCCAGTGCAGTGCAGTGAAACTGGTGTTTTATTTGTTCCCTATGTAAAAATGTTTTTTTTTTTTGTTTGTTTGTTTAACAAAGAGCAGTTGTTACCAGAATTTGATTCTAATTTGGTAGTAATGTAGTTGATTACACACACACACACACACACACACACACATTATTAATGCTTGTACTTTTTATTAGCACATACTTGCTGCTAAAATTTTAAATGGGGAATAGTATCCTCTATTAGAACTGAGTATCTTCATGAAAATGCCTGTTGAGTTGGAATATAGTTTGACCATGGGTGTAGAACCTAAACAAGTAAATGATAAGGTGATTCTTTTGCCATTAGGAGGAATGACAGAAAGAGACATAGCTCATGGTTTTTCTGGGGTTCAAACTCACAATTAGGTGGTTGGTAAAAATATATATATATTTGTGGGTTTTTTAAGGAAATATTTGCTTAGCACTAAGTTTTGTTCTTAGAACAAGTTTTGTCGTTGTTGAATGTTTGGAGAAACATTCAGTACGTATGCATTTCTCTTCCCCTAAAAATTGGCTTATTTACTCAATTTATCTTATTAAAATATTGCTCACTTATGTTCTTTCATTCAGTCCTTACACAAGATACTCTTATTCATTTCCTTATGCTTTTCTTCTTGCGCATTTGCTTATACGCTATGTCAGTATTTTACTGCCAAAATGTCTTAGAAGTTGCACAAGGAAAATAAATTACTTCAAAATAAAAGTAATGATAAAAAATATATCTAGCTGACAAAGAAGCTTAAAGAAATGTACTTAGAAAAGATACAAAATTCAGTTTTGTTAATGACTACCAGTGCTATCTTGCTTCTTGTTGAAAAAACCAAGAACTTATAAATGTAGGGTCATTTTAATAAAAATGGGGCACTTCTGTTGATTAAGTACTACACCAGTGTTATACTTTTAAATTTTACATAGTTGTACGATGTTAAAAGCCACACTGCCCAAAGTGTTATGATTTTAATTCTGTACTTGGAATTTTATTTGTGTGATAAACTTGTTAACATTTGTGGCTGTGGTATATTCCAAGTGAGGTCTGTAAAGATGGAGATTATTTATACTGGCTATCAATGAGAATAGAAGTTTGTTTTATATTCATTATAGTGTTGTCTAAATAGCATCCTACGTAACATCTTGAGAGTCAGGAAAAAATCTTTATGGCATAATTTTCCTGTTCATCAAAATCACATCCAAACCAAGGGAGTAGTCATTAATGTGAATTTAAAATAGCAACAACAGAAATCTAGTTTGCTTAGTTTTGCCCTCTAAAACTCCTTTTACTTGCAGGTTCTTTTGCATTATTTCAAACTCTAATCCTCTGAGCGGGTAATTAACAGACCAGAAAAGCCATTTGTGGAAAAGAAGAGCCATAAGGGTGAAAATATTTCTTCACTGAATGATCTTTAAGAAGTAAATAATTACAAACGGAAAAGATTTGGGATGACCAATCTAAATCTGAGGATAATTAGGAGGACTAGAATATGAAAATCGAAATGCTTGGCATGTACAACAATTCTCATATCATAACAAAACTAATTAAATATTTAGAAACCAAAATCCCCTCACAATTTGAAGAAAAATAACCTATGATAAAAGGGTCTGTAACTTTGCAGATAATTAGCAAGGGTTATAAGAAGGGAAAACATCACAGATTGGTTCCAAGGCTCAGCAAGGTCATGTCTTATAACGTTGTGTCTTTTATATAGTCTGGTAACACGTTTCCTGCTAATTTAATCTAACTAGGGCATCCCATAGTGATTTCCCATCTCCCTTGTTAAAAATACCACAGTTTTTACAAGTAAAAACTGTAGTAGATTAACGTTTTTATACATATGGCTCTTATTGATCCGAATTGCAGTATTTTTTTTTTAATTACTAAAAGTGGAGGGCTTGAAAATTTGGACATAGAAGCGATATTTTTGAAATATTTTAAAATTTTACAGTATCTATCCCCTCCTAAATTATCTTATTCCTTTCATTAAATAGTTAGACCTGTTGACCCTGTGAATGAAAGTTAGTCTCAGTGGCATGCTTTGTAAATAAATATTTCTTATTTTGCTCGTAAAAGCAAGCACATTTATGTTGAGTGTGCATTTCGGCAAACAAGAGATTTTGTACTGGATTAATAAGGCACCAAGTGAGTCGAGTCTAATTTGCATTAAACTGACCCTAAGGTCCAGTAAAAACTGCAAGGAATTTCAGAGGTTTCTAAAACACAGAAAGTTGTTTTTAGCACAGCATCCCCACTTCGTAATGCTTATTTTAATAATTAATGTGAAAATTTGAGGTGGTTTTTAGGAGTTTTCGAGATGCAAATTAACCATAAATATCAAAACATACATATTTTGTGGATATAATTCCTGGCACAATGTTTTATTCATATACAAAATTATTATGGAAGGTACTGCTTTTTATGTTATTCTTGTTTTGAACATGGAATGACAGTCTTTCAAAAATTGACTTACACGTATTTCACTGTCAGGCTTTGTTGAGGTGTGATACTTTCTTGAGAAGAAGGCTTTCTATTTTTATTATGCAATGTTCTTTTTCAGTCAAATAGATTCATGTTTACATATCAGAAGTAGAGAAATGCATTTTGTATTTTATTACTATTATGAATTTTTCTGTAGTTTTTTTTAACACTTCAAGTTTCAAAGATTTAATCTCTGGGACAACCTTAAAATATCAGGATATTTAAAACTTTTGGAAATAATACATATGAAATTAAATGAAACAGAAATTACTTATTTTCTAATTGATGTTTCCATGCATGTACTGATGTTCAAGTACATTATGCTACAAATTTTAGTGTAGCAGTAACACCTTTTTTCTATTAATAATTTTAAAATAAGTAACACAATATTGCATAATTAGTAAAGTGTAATATCTTAACATGCCCAGAGAATTAAATTCTACCCGATAATTAGAAATCTCCTACCTGACACGAATTACTAAATAAATGGTAAGAACCTAGTTTGTGACATCACACAATTGCTATACAGCACCTCTTTTTGTTGTTTGCAATGTTACACACCATTGAGCTTCCCAATGTTACCTTTACGGAGCAAGTAGTTAAAATCACAAATCATCATTAATAAATATTTAAATAAAATAAGATTTACTTTACAGATGTATAGGTGATAAAAACATATTTCATTATGAAATATTTTTTAAAGGCAAACATGTGACTTAACAGTTCAGTTTCCTTTCTGTATTTGAATGATTGTAACCCTGTGTCTTGAGCATGACTTGTCTGTGTTCCTTTCTGGTTTGTTTGATTATTTTTCTTACTTTATCTTTTGCTGATTTAAAGTGATCTGCTTTGTGTGTGTTTGTGAGATATATATATTCTACGTTTGAAATAAAAGAAGTTTCAAAGATTCTTTAAAATTGTTAAAAGGTTAGAAATAAAACGGTACCTTTCTCTTCCCCTTAGATTTTAAGTATTTATTATTGGCTTTCATGATACAAAACTGTCCAAATTGATAGAATTCTCTCAGAATTAGGTGCAGTTGATTGAAGCAGAATTGGATGTCTGGTGTTTATTTTCTGTTAACCGTGTTTTATTTCCGAGCAGAAATAGCCGGGTTAGCCATTCATGATTGCATTCATTTAGAAACACCGAATTCTGTTTACTAGCCATGTATCACCTCCAGTAATAATTTATAAATTGCCAACTTCTCTTTTCTTCTTTTTCTCCTTCACTGTGTGGCAAGGTTTCAGTTTTTATTTAACTTACATACTTCAACAATATCAAATATAATGGTTGACATATGATTCATATTTGATTAGTAACTGAGGTTCAGGAATGAATGTCATTCCTCTCCTCTTAATTAGACCCTTGATTCACATTAAATAATGCACATATAGGAGTTCTGTTCATTTAGAATATGTAATTCATCAGTGAACGTGGCCTAAACTTTTCCAGGCTCTTCCTGTGAATATCCTGTTTTTATTTGACCCTTTGTAAAGAAGCTCCATTGGGTGATATCCTGGTACCTGTAAAGTATTTCATCTCCAAAAAGTGTACAATGAGTTTCAAATTAGCTTAGGGGGAAAAAAACTTGATTTTTTTTTAATTTTAATGTTTTGGGATTGAAGTTTAAAAATGGCGTGCCAATTACAGAAGAAAGTCATTGAAGCAATGTCCAATGAACACAGATACTCGATTAAGAATTGCACTAATTCTAGGGGCTGATTTCAAATTTAAGCGCACTGAAATTTAGTTTTTGTCAGAGCTTTTCTGTGGAATGCTAGAGTATTTGTTCAAGTTGGTAGATTTTGCATTTTTAATCTTTCTTGGAACTGTGGTGAATAAGGGCCCCTGGCAGGAGATAATGAAATTTTCTTAATTTATATTTTCAAGGAGAAGCTTCAATTGGAAATGGCATCGTATGGCCCGGAGACATAGCTGGAGTGCAAGTTTCAGGGGAACTGCAGTAATAATGCAGTGCCATCAGTGACGGGGAACGATGGGACAGTGAGGAAGTAATTTAAGGGAGAAAAGAAAATGCACCGAAGCTTTATTGTAGCATATCTAATGATCTGCTGAAGATTCCCAATGGTTTTTGGAGCATGACTAGAGAAACTAATGTTATCTCGCCAAAACAGAAGCCCCTGCTTAATCAGCAGAACAAGACTATTGATTAAAACACCTCTCACAATAGATTACACATGGAATCTCATCTCCATACTTTGCACTTGGTAAAGTGTAATAATGAGCATAAGATAATCAAAAGAAGAGTAAAAGCAATTTGTTGAGCCTTGTACAATTCAAGATTAGAGGTGGAATAGAAACAAATTTGCATGAATGATCTGGCCTGTTTTTAAAGCTGTACACAGGAAAGAACATGCACAATACAGGAACTTCTGGAGAAGAAAAAGATGTTCTGCTTCTCTAATGTTTGCCAATCTCTGTCCATTTTATATAAGAGATATTATTGGTGTTCCCTGTGGTGGGAATTTACATTTATTGAGATTTATTTTCCAGGCATTGTGCAGTGGTTTCTTGCATCCTTTTACCTTACCATGGTATTACATTTCACAGATGAGAAAGCTCAGGTCGAAAGGTTTAATACACTCTTTAATGGATTCACAATTAAGCAAGCAGCCAAGTTGCAACTTAAACTACCACTTTTTGTTTCTGACTTTAAACCCTGTGTTTTTAACATTAATCTTCCCAATTGGTAAATAATTTTGATTTTTGAACAGAGTTAAACATACGCTGTATTTGACAAATAGTATCTAAAGGGACACAGATCAAGAGGTGAAAGGAGGGAAGAGAGAAGGAAAAGGGGTGCAAAAAGAATTGAGATGCAGTACATGCATGTGTGTCAGCCCCCTGCACGGAATATAATCATTGCATAATGCAAACATGTAATTAAAGAAACTGGGGAAAATTGTGTCAAAATTTTTAAAAACATGCCACATTGTTATTTAATAGAATTTATTTTCATTATAATTAGTGTGTACATTGTGGCATCTTTCACTTAATGTAAAAGATTTAGCAAAAGGAACTTGTTTATATAAATATTTCCTTACTAATGTCACCTTAATTATGTTATTCCACCAAAAGAAAATATCGCCGTTATCCTGTATATGACATTTTGTAAGTAATGTCTGTATGCAAGAATATGTTTTTACATAATGCATTTTCACCAGTTATACATTTTTTCAGAACATTTAATTTTAAAAAAGAAGATTGAATGCATTGTTTATAGTATTTTATAACCTTAACCTGTCTCTTATTGTGATGATATGTAACTATTACCAGAAGATAAAATATAGTGTTTGTAATACTTTATCTCTTAGTTGTGATGACATGTAGGTATGTTCGATATTTCTTAAAATATTTTGCAAATTTTTGTCTGACATGCGATGCACATTCTTAGGCAGTGTTACTAGTTTTAAGTATTTAGTTGTTGCCATGGAATGTGCTGCTACATCACGATGCCTACTAAGCAAATTGCACAGCTCATCTCACAAGTTGTTTGGATTATTTCCTTCATATTCTAGAGAGGAATATTTGGCTTTGTTTCATTTACATTTCTGTCCCGTTTAGTGTAGATGCTTATAATCCCAGTATAGTGGATGCCTGAAGCAGAGGGTAGTGAGTTCAAGTTTAGCTTGGCCAATTTAGTATAACTGAAAAAAATTATTTTAAAAAGGTGGTGGAGGTAACTCAGTGTGGTATTCTGGTTCAATCCTCAGTACTGAGGAAAGAAAAGATTTTTAAAATGTGTCTAAAATTCAGTGCTTTGCTGCATTTTAAAATGAATTTGTGTAGTTTTATTTAGTTAAAAAAATGTATACCCTTTTAGATCTGTTTTGGACCAATAAGGCAGGCTATAAAATTTTGTGTTTGGATTTTATGAAAAAGTTTTATAAATACTAATATAAGAAATAATACTTATTCTATTTTAATGTGATAATGTTACCAAGCAATTATTATCAGGTTTGTTTTAGTTATATGTGAAATTCTGTTGTTGAGTGGGCTACTATATGTATACTTAGAATAGTTAAGAAGAGTTAAGGAATAAATCTTCTCATATAGTAGTTAAAGTTTGCAGACCTGAAATAATACACAGAGATCAGAAACAGGTGATGTTTTTGACAGTGTTTTTAACCTCATAATGTGAAAAAATTAGACCTTTTTTGCTTTGCATGACAAATTTGAGAAGTTTTGGAAGAGTGGCTAGAATATTAAAAATGATTAAAGTATAGAATTTGAAACTGCCTAAATCCTTTTATATTTTGCCTAAATTCTTCTATAGTGAGTATTAAATCATTAATATTAATGCACTAAAAATTGACTAGACATTAGTTGTAAAACAAGCTTATACTCCTGAATTTTCTCTTATAAAATTGTATGTTAGCTTTTTGAGTTGATCCACTTTATTAAACTTTAATACTTTAATTTGGATAAGCCATCACTGGGTAAGTTTATAAAAATTATTAGTGGTAACAATGATCATATTTCCCTGTTTTTCTTAGTGTCACCCTTCTTGTGTGGAAGATTATATTTTTGTGGACCGTCAAAGATTTCATTTATTTATCTACTTATTTTTCCGTCCTTTTGAGACAGGGTCTCACCATGTGGTTCAGGCTGGCCTTGGGCTGCCTCAGGCGGCCTCGGCCTCTCTCGCCTGCTGAGATTATAGGTGAAAGATTTTTATTTTAGTGTTGGGAATTTTCATTAGCTAGTAAACTTTTAGGAATGATAATGCTTTTCATGTTATCTGATAAAAGTGGATTTTCATGAATGTTTATATGTACTTAAATGGTAGACTTATTTTGACTCCCTTGTTATGAATTGATATTTAAAGTGATTGCTCAAAATTAGAGCAGCTATGACCCTTGAATCTTATGGTTAAAATTAGGAAGACATGTTAGCAATGTAAACTATTGCATACTTTTTTTTTTGGAGACAGTCTCGCTATGTAGTGCAGGCTGTCCTCAAACTCACGGTGATCCTCTTGCCTCAGAGCCCAAGTGTTGGACCTACAGGCATGCATCACCATGCTTGACTTATTACATAATTCTTGCATAAATAAAATTCATCGCTTATTTTCTACTTCACAGGCACCCAAGTTTTATAGAGGAAAAAGCATGCTCTGCTGTACAATCTCATTATTTTACTAATTTCTAACAAGCTCTCTGTTGATGCTGGTGCTGTTCTGAGACCCTCAGTTTGAACATCACTGCTTTACCTGTACTAATACATCTTTGCATTATTACAAACACAAAATAACATAAGAATCTGTTTTTTGGAACTTTAAGTACTCATAATGTCTAGAATTATTTATATAGTTATGAACCAAAACTGAAAGAAAAATATGTTACTGACATAGTAAATCCACGTATTATTACCAATGTAGATTGGTATTTTAATTATTAACTAATGATAACTGTACTGATTAATCTTTTTGTGTGGGGCAAGAGGGAAGAAGTCATGCCAGGAACTGTGCTCAGTGTTGAGACCAAAAACTGCTAAATATCTTTTTTTTTTTTCTTGGTTTAGATCTTTTTATTTTCAGTAGAACAAAAACTTGAATCTGAGCCCTTGGTGGGAATTTGCTTTTGTGGCTAAGTAATTGCTTTCTCTTTCTAGTAATTCACAGTTTCACAGCCTTAATGCGACAGCATATTGATTAAAGAATTATCAGGTTTTTAAACTATTAACAGCTTACATTGGTGCACTTCCTTCCCCCTCCAGTGACCACATTTATTCTATTTAGAATTTTGAGGCTGCTTACTGCATGTATATAAAATAATCTACAAAGTCTATTTTTAGTTTCACAATTTAGTTCTCTAAAAGTTGAATTCATTTTCATCAATCAAGATACTGATATACTCAGCCCTGATTTCATACTTTTTATAGTTGAGTCCTTTCTGTAGGCCTTTTATGATATTAGGCTGACAATTCTAGTTTTCTCAAGATTAATTTCTTACACTTTGTGTGTGTGTGTGTGTGTGTGTGTGTGTGTGTATGTGTGTGTATTTCAGAGTATATGCATTTCAGCAATTTTCTTATGTAGAATAAACACTTTTAATACTTTGGAATAGTTTTAATGTTTTGGTTCTAGGTATTTATATGTATTTTCAGAAACTGCTTCTTTTCCATGTTACTTAAGATTATGAGGTAAATATTATTAAATAAATGTTGTTATAATCTCATGTTTTGCTTGCTTGACCTTCTTAATAAATAAATTCTCAGAACACATAAGAAAACCCCTGCAAACATACCATTTCACGTGGTTGTAATTGTAGTGTAAAGAAACTAATTCCTGCCTTTATCAAAATTCTATAAAGAACATCAGATCAATTTATCGAACTTAAATAAATATCTTGCCTAGAATTTTAGGCTTTTGAGGACTTGAGGAAACAACAAAACCCCAAGACAATCTTGTCATAGCATTACATATAAGATATTTTTAATATTGCATTAGGTTTTTTTGTTTGCTTTGTTTTGTTTTGGTTTTTGGTTTTTTTGAGACAAAATCTCGCTATGCAGTTCAGCCTGGTCTTGAGCTCACTCTGTAGCCCAGACTGGTCTCGAACTTGCAGTGATCTCCCTGGCCTCAGCCTCTTTAGTGCTGGGATTGCAGGCATGCGCCACCATACCTGACTTACTTTAGTAGTATCTTTTTAATGTTAAGTATCAGAGAGTACTGACACGGAGGAGCAGAGGTGCACAGAATAGCAATGCTTAGGTACACAGTATGTTCTAGGGACTGCTGTCAGTGTTTTAAGTGTATTCTGTCTTACAGACACTTACGCTGAGGTGAGATCTAGAAGTTTGGTATCTGGTACTCAAGATTGGTGATAATGCATATAATAGAAAATTTAACACCAAACAAGATTTAGAAGACAAAATTAAAAATGTATCTTACATCTGTTTTAATCTGTTCTCAAAACATCTTGCTTAGCTATTCATTTTATGATTCTGTGTTTCTGCTCATAGTAGTTCCTTTTATATTTGTAATTTTAATGTATGTCTGTCATCTAGTAGTAGCCTAGTAAGATTTTTGCCCAATATATATTGAGTATGTCAAAAATACAAATAAATGTGTGTAATTTTATTTTTTAAATCTTTAATAACAATGTAGTGTGGTCCATTATACAGAGACTACAATGTGAATCACACACTACTTTTATAACTTTCAGTAATGTAAAACAATTGAACTGAAATTTTGTTTTGTGCATATAGTTACTTGAAAAAAGTAAACAAATTGGTTTTGTTTTCTTAAGTAAAAAAAAAATATGTTACACAACTCTAGTTTGTTCTGTTTTCCAGGTGCAACAACCGAACACAGTGTATAGTAGTTACTGGATCAGATGTATTTCCTGATCCATGTCCTGGAACATACAAATATCTTGAAGTCCAGTATGAATGTGTCCCTTACAGTAAGTATGAAGTTTGTTTTTTCACGTTCTACAGCATTCCTCATCGATGCTGAAAGACGACCCATGTGAAAGAAGCATATGTTTATGGTCTACAAAACCATTATGCATGCAGAGCACTAACAGACTCGGGACTCCAATTAGCTTCATGAAGTGTGGAAGGAAGCCATAGTGTGATGCTGGCCAAGTGTCTGTCTGTGTTCTTAAGTGTTTGGCTTTTAAGGCTAGTGTTTTTCCAGAAAACAAACTTGAATTAGCTATTCAATAGGGCAGATAGAAATCTGTACTTTTGCCCAATACCAGTTGCTGACAAATTGGTTTGGCTCACAGTTTTCTAAAGAAAGAATTGACTTCAGTTTTAATCGTGAGCTACTTGAATGGCTACCTGCTGTCCTGGTAACTTTAGTGCCTGGTAAAAGCTACTGTTGCAGAAACTGAGGCAAGTGTTGCTGTTTTTGTTCCAGGTTTTTGAAGGGAGCATTTCCTTACCAGGTTCAGTGATGAAATTTTTATGCTTAAGAAGAAAAGAAAAAAAAAAGAAATTGAGCAAAATCTCTTGCACATACTTCTATTTTTCATTTTTAATATAATTTTTAAGATCTTACAGAAGAGTATTTAAAATGCATTTGCAGTTTTTATTGGCAGGGTGAATTTAATACACTAATGCTGTGTAGTTTTTCTTCCAAAACACAATGCATAACTTTCCATTACATTTTATACTTTTGATTTCATTCCAAGAAGGTTAACATTTTGGATAACTTAAAATTCTGAATGTATCACCTAATTTTCACAAGCTAGTTTGGGATTATTGTCTTTTTTTTACTTTTTAAGTTGGGAGGGAAATAAAGTCATGTCATGTTAATTCATAGCCATTTGAATTAAGTATTCTAACAGCACATCTACTGATTCGAGACAGTTTTTGTACACTTTCTGCTTAAAAAAAATCTATTGGAGCAGAGTGCCATAGTGTACCACACCCAGGGAACTGAGGCGGGAGCATTGCTTGAGCCCAGTGGTTTGAGGCCACCCTGGGCTGCATAGTAAGATCCTGTCCCCAGAAAACAAAACCCCAGTGGGCCACGTTTTGACAGATACACTATGTCCAATATGGGAACAACACATTCTCACACTGCTGTGAAGGTATCCTCTCTCCCGCTATTTTGAAAAATTGGCTTTTTGTAGCATCAGTTAAAGGCCAAACACGGATTATCTTTCCTTTTCACCCCTGCTCTGTGTTCTTTTCCTGCATTACTGTGAAATGGATGCTTTTTATGTTTTCAGTATTTTCTGTACCATTGTAGGATTGGAAGCCCACTGAGTGCACCGGTCTTTGTGCCATTTTTTCCTGTGTGTAATGTTGGTGGCTTATATAATCATTCTCCTGTGCCACTAAGGAATATTGTATTCATTTGAGCTAACCAAGATTTTGTTCCATGAAGTCCCTTTCACTTCAATTCAGCATGCTGTCTGCCCTCAAGTTAGAGAAGGAATACAGCATCCAATTCCAAACAGTGGAATCAGTCAGAGCTGCCAAGAATTGAATCTTTCTGCAGCCAGTTCCTGTCACTTAGTCTATAGATCAAGAACAGTGTTAAGCAAATATTATTTTCAGATGCTTAAGTAATTTCTTGCGCTGTTGTAAAAGAAAAAGTGGATATCTTTTGGAACATCTAACTTTCAACATTTTACTTTTTCAGTTCTCCAGAAGTATTGTACATTACTCACTACACTTGTCAATAGCTATACTCAGAGAAGTATTTGTTCTTTTTAGTTTGTGTCCTTTAAAACAAAAAGCAAACCCGGTAATTAATTTGCTATTACCTTTCTAGATGTTTGTGCAAGGCAGAAATAAGTCTTTGGCTTTGTTTTTAAGCCACTCCTTGTTAAAGAATAAGAGTAGTTATGATTCCTATATACTGTACAGTAGTGACACACTATGAAATTGTATGATTTCAAATAATATTAAAATTTAATGCAAAGAGTCTTTTAAATTATTCTGATCTTATGTATGATCGTATATATTTTTTAACTCTTCCTATTTCCCTTTCCTTTTTATTTTCTTGTGCACCTGTCCATTTGTATCTGTTACTTAAAATTGCTTTTATTTTAAGCCTCTAGCTTTCACTTTGCCCTTGTTGTGCTTGTACCTTGGAGTATTTGCATTTCCCTTGAGGCTTTACTTAGTTAATAAAAATTGTCACCATCAGATAACAGTATCTATTTCATGCCACATGGCTTTATATCAGTTTCTGTCCACAGCAAATCCTCCAATACCTTGTGGCTTACATATCCTAAACTGTTCTAATGTATTGTAAAAAGAGTTTCAGAAATGTTCCATGACTTCAAAAAACTTTATGATAAATTTCCTTAGCAGTGCGTGTTAAAAACAGTGTTGTTTGTATAAGCACACGTGCATTACATTTGACTTACATACACCAAATAATACCTGTGTCAAAAATGTATGGGTGTAGGGCTTTCTTTAATGTTAAGAGTTGCATGTTCGTGTCTTTAAAAGATGTCATGAAAGTCTGGAGGATCAAGGAGTGTAATCCATTTAGAATTCTGCAACGTACACACAGGATCTGATTTTTATTTTGTACCCTCTTATTTCAAATTATTTTATATGCAAGAATAGTGCATTATAATATTAGCTACAAGTTTTATTCGATGAGAAAAAATAACCTTTACTACTGATTGATGAAATCATTATCAATGAATAAACGTGCGATTATTAAGAATGAAATAGTGTGTCACTTCAGATACAGAGTATGTAGGCCACAGTTAGTTTTGGTCAATTTCTTGTCTTGCGTATCTAACATAGTCCTCACTGATGTTGGTGGGTCCTGTATGTCTAGTTGATAGAAAAATACGTTGTTATGAGTTAATTCATAGTCTCTTAAGATAAGTACAGTATCTATTTGGTATGTTATAAGAATGTTCATTTCCTTAATTTACTGCATTTTTAAAACTTTTTCTAGTTGCTAGAATTTATCCTGATTTAACAGTTTTTTATCTTTTGACTTTTCTTAAATTTCATCGTATAGGGATTATGTTGTTTTTATTTATAAAGCTCCATACTTTAACATAGTCATCAAAAGCTTTTTGTTTTCTTTTTGTTTTGTTTGTTTTGTTTTTACATTTGGATGCTATTTCTGAGTTTCATGAGAATTATAAATTATATAAAGTTTATGTCGATTTTCTTTAATATGTTACTTTAAATCACAAATGACTTTATTTGATAATTTGATTAGTAAATACACTGTCATTTTTAGTGTATCAAGTAAATACCATCCAACCCTTTTTAGTGAATGGGAAATATAAAATATATTTCGGCAGCCTATTGAGTAACATTTCACAATTTATTATTCCCATTTATTACATTTATTTTAGTAAAATCATTCTTTCCTTAGGAAAAAAAGCACAAGTGTATATAAAAACAGTCTGAGGAGTCACAGCACTGATGATTTCTCTTACCCTCATTCTCCACCAACCCTTCTGTTACTGATTCTAAGCATGTAGAATAATGCTCTTGACAGAAGAATAATTTTAGGACAGTAACACGGAATTTCTCCCATTTGTCAGGTGTAGTCAGAATTACATGTTGTAGAACAAGTATGTTTCCTGAAAGTGCTAAATAGGCCATGTTGGTTAGTGGAAAACGTGGGTTAATGTAGAAGCTTATATGCTATTTCTGTGCTAAAAAATGTATTTCTCCACAGATATTTCTGAAGGTTGATATTTAATCTTCATGAATAATTGTACTTTAAAAATTGATCGTGCTCATTTCTTAATGAAATGAGCAACTATGCTTTGGAGTTTGGATATGCAGTGGGAAGGAGCGTACCCTGATGCCTTTTAGAGGGAAAAACAGAGGCATCAATATAGTCCTTTTTATGAAATTCAGGCAACATACTTCAAAGTGTACATTAATTCTCTAAAATACTATTTTATGATTTATGATTATCAGAGTCCTACTTCCCAACAAAGATCTTACGTAACACCTTTTAAAAGTGCATAATCCATTTTTTTGAACTTATAGGGCTTTTTCTTTTTACTTCATTAACTCTACTAGTCAGGTTTGTCTCATGAAAGCATTTACCTTTGACGGGGTCTGTGGAGTTGAGGTATCTGCTTTGAATGCTCCGTATGATTGTTGTTGCATGCTGGCTTGCTTTCTGTGTCAGTTAATGGTAGTAGAAAATGTCATAATAAGCTAACCATAATTCTTTCTTCCTTTTTCTCCTTGCCTACTGTGCTTGCTTTTCCCTTGTATGTATTTTGCTTACTTTTTTAATAGATTTAATATTATAGTTTGATATATATTACATAGAAAATTAAATAAAAATTTTGTAATACAAAGTATATGTAGATCTGAGTAAATAAATTTAACCAATTCTTAGTGGGCAAGATAACCGTTATCTTAGCCTTCAAAATCCCTACTGGGGCTGAAGGAGATTTATATATTCCTGAAAAGGAGGCATTTGTTTTAATGTTTATGATGTATTTTTCTACAAATAGAAAATAAAATACTCAAATAATTGAAACGTATTCTGAGATTATATATTTTATCATACTTAAATATCTTGGAAGAAATACAAGCGTATTCTTGAATTTGACGTCAACTCTGAAAATGAGTTGCTTTTATAAATGTATTTTCCTGTTGTTATGCTTTTGTAATTTTAGTCAGTTTGCTAATTGAGTTTGCATAAGATAAACGGGGACAATACACCTGTGCATGCCTTGATGTCTGTAGATACATGCATAGAAGAAAACTTGCTAAGAATTGCTTAGTGACTCTGGAAAGGCGGGAGTATGTATAGCATGCATTAGTGAAGAGTTTCATTATTTATTCAGGTACACTAAGTGAAGCAACATGCCAACATATTTGTATTGCCTCCTTAATCTACTAAAATGATTGATCCATGTTCTTTTATGTAACTTTAGAATCTTTCTCCTGCTAGGTTTTCCTGTGTATTTTTCTCTTTATCCAAAGTAGTACAGCTACGTATTCTTCCTATATTTAGGATCTGTTACGAATTCATTCTTAGACTAATAGTCAATTTATTTTAATCTTTTTTTCTTTTTTCCTTGCACCTTGTTTGTTTTTCTTCTGATGCTTAAAATAGAAGTGGAGCAAAAAGGTAAATAATGTATACAGTCTGAACCCCAGCTCCTTGTTATGTGCCTTATGGATGTTAACCTCCTCCCTCCCCTTTCCCCACGACTCTCCTATATTACAATAATCAGCAGGATCTCATAAATGCACCTCATAAAGAACTCGACTGTTTACAATGAAATTAGATGACTGCTATATCTGGTGATGGGGTAAAAATTCTGAGGTCGGCGAGGGGGGCTACCCTTTCTCTGTTTCTTTTTTACCCTTTTATCTCTTGTTCTGACACGCTTGGATATTTTCTTACTATGAAAGTGTCATCTTGCCTGGCTTCCAGAACCCACTCCATAGCATGCCATGGTTACAGGGTCCTCCTGGTCGTTCATCTCTGCTTTCTTTGTATTTACTTTTCTCTGCTCCTGATTGCATTTTCCAATTTTTTATGTTCCTTCAATCAAAGTAGCTTTAACTTTGGAAAAGTTCTAAATAAGCCTTCACATTGGGTTTTTCTGTTTGGCTTTACTTTTGGGAGCTTATAGGTGGGCTTGAGGGGCTGGAGCGTATAAATATTGCAATAAAGTAAAATATTTATACACTTTTATCCTAAAGCTCTAAAAGTTTCAAAGCATGTATTACCAAATTATCTGAGTAAAAACATGAACGTTTTTAAATTCTCCGGCTCAATTATAAATGTTCTTGAACATAGGTTTTTATTTGTGAAAATAAACCCCAGCCGCTTTGGATGCTGCTAGGTGATTATGGCAGCTTCAGGAAAGATGGGTAGTACTTCTGTTAAATTTAAGTTTTGGCGTAATTGAATGCTACTAAAATAAGTTTTCCTTTTTTGATTTGTGGTCAGTAAAACTCATGCTTGCCTGTGCAGTATTTTAACTTAACTTAATTCTTGTCTTTTCTTTGTGACTACTAGTTTTTGTGTGCCCCGGGACCTTGAAAGCAATTGTGGACTCACCATGTATATACGAAGCTGAACAAAAGGCAGGTGCTTGGTGCAAGGACCCTCTTCAGGCTGCAGATAAAATTTATTTCATGCCCTGGACTCCCTATCGCACTGATACTTTAATAGAATATGCCTCTATAGAAGATTTCCAAAACAGTCGCCAAACAACGACATACAAACTTCCAAACCGAGTAGATGGTACTGGATTTGTCGTCTATGATGGTGCTGTCTTCTTTAACAAGGAAAGAACAAGGAATATTGTGAAATTTGACTTGAGGACTAGAATTAAAAGTGGCGAGGCCATAATAAACTATGCCAACTACCATGATACCTCACCATACAGATGGGGAGGGAAGACTGATATTGACCTAGCAGTTGATGAAAATGGCTTATGGGTCATTTATGCCACTGAACAGAACAATGGAATGATAGTTATCAGCCAACTGAATCCATATACCCTTCGATTTGAAGCAACATGGGAGACTGTGTATGACAAACGGGCTGCATCAAATGCTTTCATGATCTGTGGAGTCCTCTATGTGGTCCGGTCAGTTTATCAAGACAATGAAAGTGAAACAGGCAAGAATGCAATTGATTACATTTACAACACCCGATTAAACCGAGGAGAGTATGTAGATGTTCCCTTTCCCAACCAGTACCAATATATTGCTGCAGTGGATTACAATCCAAGAGATAATCAACTCTATGTGTGGAACAATAATTTTATTTTACGATATTCTCTGGAGTTTGGTCCACCTGATCCTGCCCAAGGTAAGATTGTTTACTTGTTAATGCTTTTGTTAGTTCTGTCAACAGCTTACTTATAAAGAATTTCTTGTAAAGAACTTGTAAAGAACTCCTTAATATACTTCCTGTGTATATTTTTTCTTTCTCTGTGTATACTTTTTTCTTTAATGCACAAGACATAGTGGGTAGATTGTAGCCTTATAGTATCTTGTCGAGGTTTCTTTGTGTGAATTCTTCACTGAAATGTTAGCTTCAAGAAAGCGTAGCATTGTTATCCAGATAAGTTTTTTCATTGCTGAAAACATAATAGCATCTATAAACCTGTTAGCTTTTTCCCTGCTCCCTGACTTCTGCATTGATTAGAATCTCTGTGCAGACCTTTCAGCTTCTTGGCGCCAGTGGTTACAAGAAATGTGTGTGTTAGAAATGCCCGAGAGAATGGCTAGTTTTGATGTACAGTGCTAGGCATAATTACCGTGAAGTTTTGGCATCTATTCTCTGAAAAGGAGAGGGAATCATCGCATTTGTAGTTCATCATGTAAAATTATATTTTTATTTCCTGATAAACTAATGACAGTTTTAAATCAATATTTCTGTGACTTTAACTGTCACATACAGGTGGAATATTAAAAGATTTCCAGTGATGACTTATGACAACAAATATGCATGCACTTTTGATTTGTGTTCTCTTCAGGTATCTTTCCAGAAGATCATTACTTTATAAACTAATGCTAAATTTTTAAACGTATTTTGAGTATGTTTATCAAGTGAGTTCAATTCTGTGAAAAATAATTTTGAGGTAAATTACTGTTTTTTCAAGAACAAAATTGCTTCATACTCGTGATAAAAGAATAGCCTGTTAATGTATGAGTATAGAACTAGTGGTAATTAAGTTTTTTTATTTGAATAGTAATGTTTGTGGCTTTAAAATAGGAATTAATATTTCAATTAACTGAGTTAATTGGAAATTTCAAATTATTCCATTACTTCAAAAGCTTAGGAATTGGAAATTTGGGGGATGTCTGTCTTTACAACAAGATAAAACAGATTATCTTTCTGCTATGAAGGCAATGTACATACACAAAAACATACTCATCACCGAGTATATAACAACTTATATTTTAATTTATGCTATTAAATTTTAAATAGTCTTATGATCATGACTTCAGAAGGAGAAACTAATAGCCTTTTCTGATTGAATATCTAATTTGATTCTTTATAGGCTACAAAAACATGTGAGTTTTGTTTATAAAATGAGCAAATTGGCATTGACTTGGTTTTTCCCAAGATCATAAATGCCTTGAGCTTATAGCCATTGTTAACTTTGTAAAATTTGAATCTTCTTTTAGAGCACAAAATCTTTACTGATCCTGTCTGAGAATCATTTATTTGAAGGATATTATTAAGACATATACAGGATCTTCTTACGCTTGACTTCTACCGCTTGGGATATTTCATGTGTCTCATTTTTTTTCTAAGCTGTCACATTGCTTCTCCCTTATTCTGTATGTTTTCAAGTCAAACTTCACCCACTTTAGGCCTTTGGCTAAAATGTATTGATCTTGTGTTAACCATTTTGTAACCTGCATTACCCTGACAACTGCTCCATTTGTCTTGGGTGGCAGTAAATCTTTCCCACTCATTAGCAATAAGAGAAGGAAAATGTTTTTAAAAGTCTGATATTCATAATCAGCCAGCATGTACAAGATTGTGAATAAAGTTGAGCTCAGATTCAATTCAGTAAAAAGTCATTAACCCCAGTTCTCATCACAAAGCTGTTCAGTGAATGTAATGCCATTCTCCACGTATGGTATATATTCCAGTAAACACTTGATGCATTGCAAATGGAAAAATCCTTGGTAGTTTATCTGCTCTGTGGGAAGAACAACTTTCACCTTTGAAAATGAGGAAGATATATACATATAGCAAATGTGTACTCCTATAATGGTGTTTTCCCATCCAAAATAACGATTTTTATAAATATTCCCAGAACATGCAAATTCACGCTGACCCCTGATTAAGCCCTGAGTAATAAGAAGTTTCATCTGACCTAAATTTCTCTTGCTGCTGATTGACCCATATTCTTACTCAGTTCCTCCTTACAATTTATCTTTCTGTGCTGTAAGAAGCTCTGGTATCTCTCTTCCGGGATGTATGCTGTCTGCATGCCTATAGATGGGACTCTTCAGAATTGTTCCTGCCAATAGATAAAGGTCAGACCAGTAAGCCTTTGTCAGCTTTCCTGAAGCAAGATCCAAGAAGCAGAGCAATAGAAAAATAAGGCCTTTGCCTTCAGTAAAGCAGCGATTAACTCATTTGGCTAAAATTCAGACCAAAAGTGTATGAACCAGATAAGCGACCATGTAAATGACTAGGTGTAATTCTCATTTTTCATTTTTCTTTGTGAACTCTTCCTACAAAGTGCTATGAAATTACCCATTCCTTTTATTCTTCATTGCAAAATCTTTCCTTGCATATTAGCTTTCCTGGTGCTTTTCCCCATTTATAAATGCAAGCGTTTCCATTTCTGTCAGCACAAGCATATTATTTCTACGCTTTAATCTTTTTTTTCCTTTGAATGTCTAGCTTGTGTTTTGCCTGAATAGTTCATTTGTTCCATTCTTCTAAACTAATTTTTCTTTCTCAACTACTTTTCTCTAGCCAGTTTTAGGAAAAACGTCTTTTAGTGCAATTTTATTTCTTTAGCATGTGTTAATCTGAATTGGTATCTTTTAACTTAATCTGCCAGCACGTTTGATATCCAAAATATTAACAACAAAATGTTGTGTCTGTGCTGAATATCTGTCTTAACTTGACTGTAAAGTAAGGTGCTTTGGTAACACGAGGGAAATTTTTTAACCAAAGATTCAGCTTTGTGTATACTTAGGAAGTATTCAGCATAGACTACATATTTCCTGACTACCTCTTTTACTGCCAGTGAATGTTTTTTAAGAGATGATCTGTACTTTTAGACATCAAATGAGAGTAAGGGTAATGAATGCTCAGTTTTGCCTACAAGGCTATAGACTCACTTTAGGTAAAGTTCATCCAGAGAGCAGTGGGTGAATTTTTGGGACGATGGTTAGTCAGACTATCCTTGTAAATAAAGTCCTCCAACTTTTTACTGCAGAAGGAACCTGGTAATAAATAACAACTTCTTTGTACAGTGCCATAGTACCCTGAGCCATTCTGTATCCTAAGATCACTGAACTCAAATAATAAATAGTAGACAGAATGCTATTGTCAGTTCGTCTAGATGCTTGATATAGCATCCTAATAAATAGCAGTTTGTTACAAATAAAAAAATAGTTTATATTTAAATTACAATCCTATAGTTAGTTGGCACGTTTTCTGCTACTACTCACCAAATGTTCTTGAGTTTTGAACCTTTGCTGTGAAGTCTCAGCCTCTGTCAGCTTTCTTGAGCATTTCAGGAAACTTTTCATTATTTATTGATTTAGTTTTACATTATTTTTCCATATCCTTTCTCTTTTTAGAGATTTACACAAAGCATTGCAAGCTAAATGTTCCAAAACGTGGGCAAGTTGCTCTGTAGGATCTGAACTTTTCAGAGTATATGAAAATTTTTCTCTTAGAAATGTAAAATCAAAACATGAAAGAGTGTGGGCAAGTGGTCTTAGATAGCAAGTCACTTAAATTCTCCATGGCTTAGTTTCCACATCTGGGAAAGGAAGGTAATTTCATGCCCACCTTCTGAGGTCTTGGTAAGGATTAAATAAGATGTTCTGATGATCTATGATGGTGCCTGGCATAGCATCTGGCATATAAATGCTGAATAAGTGTGAGCTTTTATCATTACCAGATGCTTTCTTGGGACTTATATCTGCCTGTGGAAAGCATAGTAAGTTTTAGAAATATCTCCATTTCTAGCTTCAGTGTACAAAAAACAGCAACAAAAACTTCTGTTCTTGATGTACTGCTAAATTTGTTTTTGCTAAATCTCACAAATTCTAATTTGTCCTCCTAAAGGATGCAGTTTTATCACTTTCATGCTTCTTTTCACAAAATTGCAGTATCTCACTAATTTATGATTGAAGAATGTGTTGATTCCATTTAAGAGTCTTATGATAATCAGAAGGTACAAAGGTATGAGCATGTATTAGTAAGAAAAATGGGAACGTGGCTATAGAATGTTGTGTGAACTTTTATGCATTTAGTGGGAAATAATTGACTGTCTACCTTCAGTCAACTATTATGACTCTTTAACAATGCTAGCTAACAGATCACTAATTGCAGCATTAGCACGTATTTCAGTGACTAAATCTGTACTGATTAGTGCTGAGGTGTTGAGGGATACTTGAGATGCTGTACCGCTAAACCCTTTTGCTCCTCCTTTTTCTCTGTGCTCTGATCCCTCATTTCCCTGTAAGACTTGATTCAGCAGCAGTCATTTGACACTTCTGCAAAAGATTATGATGCGTTTGACAAATGTTAATTGAGAAAGCACTGAAAGCCAAGCTGCACTGTAACCAAATGAAAATTACAGAGGTTTAACAAGATGCCAGGCAAGTGCTTGACAGACAAAGATAGACAGGCTTGAATGGTTTTCTGTAGCAGCCAGGTAGGTATGATGTTTGACTGATGTGCGTAACATCTCTCATATGGTCAATAAATTAAGTAAAACGTGTTCTTAAGAGGCTTCTCTTGAGATGGAGAAAAGGACATACAATGTGGGTAGTGTATATTTCTAACAAGAATTTCGTTACTACAAAAGACCTAGCAATAGATAAACTTTTTTCTGGTAAACTTAGTATACTTTCAATTTTGTCAAAAATATAGAACAAACACTTGTGAACCAGAATTTAAAATATTAAACATATTAGTGACAATATGAACTTTCTAATATTATAGCCAATTTCTTGTGAGTAGATTAAACAATGCAGTGTTTTCATAAGATTTTTTAAATGTCTTTTTAATTTGCTGTACTTAGCATGTCAACTTAAGGTATCATGGATAGTTTTAAGAGTCATTCTGTAAATATTGACAAAATTTCAGGGTGATCTCTTCTAAGAGATTTAAATAGTAGTAAGTTTTTACTGATAGGTTTTTTTTTTATTTTTACTTAATTAAATGATGATAAAGCATTATTTCTAACATAGTTAATGTAACTGTTTGAAACTAATGTTGGAACAAAAAGATAATCTTTCAAAAAATTTTTTTGTTTTGAAATATGTATCCATAGTTTCTTTTATGTGCTCTGTGAAGGGTCAGTAAGATATGGAGGGTTGGTTTCCAATTTAGCATAATTTGATCTAACTCTGCTCTTGGTAAGAGATTGCTCTATCATTTTTGACCAGCACTAGCTGCTTCTTCCTACCTACGGTTCCAAAGGGAAAGATGACAGAGACTGGGATGTTTCCTTACTAAAACAGAACAGGCATGCCAAGGTTATCTTCTGTTTGGATCTAATCGGGCATGCTCAAAACTCTCTCAAGAAGAATGGCTGCTAGGTGGAAAGATGTCACCGTCATTTATTTTCCCACAAGATGTAGAATGGGTGACTTTATGTTATTGTTCCAATTATATATAATTGTCAAATTTTTGTCGACAATTTGGACTCATTTATAGAGTATAAGTTTATATAAGAATTTTCCTACATTAAGCTAACCTTTATTTCCTATTAGATGGTATGAGATTATACTTCAATAGCACTCCCAAATATTTCAGTGAGAAATAAGGACAGAATCATGCAACAGAAGTTACAGTAAATTCACACTATAATCATTTTAGGCAGGACAGTGAATAAATTGGAATTATTCTTCACCTTCCCTACTGGCAATGTCAGAAATTCTGTTTGTTGTTCTTGAGAGATATTGTGGTTGGGTAGGATTTTGTGTGTCTCCGCACCTGCACATTCACCTGTGCGTGCCTGTATGTGCGTGTAGAGTGTGTTTGAGATTAATACACTCATCTTTTTTCCATAGTGCCTACCACAGCTGTGACAATAACTTCTTCCGCTGAGCTGTTCAAAACCACAGTATCAACCACAAGCACCACTTCACAGAAAGGCCCCCTGAGCACCACAGTAGCTGGATCACAGGAAGGAAGCAAAGGGACAAAACCACCTCCAGCAGTTTCTACAACCAAAATTCCTCCTGTAACAAATATTTTTCCCCTGCCAGAGAGATTCTGCGAAGCATTAGAAGCGAGGGGAATAAAGTGGCCTCAGACACAAAGGGGAATGGTGGTTGAACGACCCTGTCCCAAGGGAACAAGAGGTATTTCCTTTAAAATACCGTGCATATGTTGTAAAGTCAGTAAGGAGGTTCGGAGTTACATTCAAAGAATTTTATATGAAGAGAAAGATAATTTACAGCAGCTAGTTTTAGTACTTTGCTACTTTGATAATATAGCATCTGTATGAAACTTAAAGGTTCGTGTTTTTTAAATTTTGTTATTTATTTATTTTTTACAACAAAAAAAAAAAATTTAAACTGCAGAAGTCGGGTACTGGCTTACTTACCACTCCCACCTAAAGACCTAGGTCAAGTCTGAGATTGTTGCCCAAGGATTCTGATGGGGTGTACAGCTGCCTTTCTCATTCCCAGCATCACTTTGGATGAGTCCCAAGAAAAACACAGGCTTTTTGTTTGTTTGCTATAAATGTCTGATATTTCTGTACTTACTTTATAGTTACTGCATATAATCTGCATTTTCCTCTCCTTTTTGTCAGTTATTGTCAATGACTTCCATTAGTGTTTATTTAAAATTTAACACACAGTCTAGGATCATCATAGCTGATTTCCCAAATGCAAGCAGAAAAATGGTTTCAATTTCACCATTGTTTTCTACATCTGTTGTAGGAACTGCCTCATATCTCTGCATGGTTTCCACTGGAACATGGAACCCGAAGGGCCCTGATCTTAGCAACTGCACCTCGCATTGGGTAAATCAGCTGGCTCAGAAGGTTGGTTGGATCATTTTAATATGATACACATTGGGTGATTTAGGGCTTTAACTTCTGACATAAATAATTTAGTTTCATATGCTAAAACCAGGTTCATTGCTCTTTGTTCAATATAAAAAATTATGCACAGTTATCTGTAAACCCTTTATTGAAACTTACATATGTTTCAAGGTTCGCTGTTTTCTATGTTAAGCTTTTTTAATGACTACATAGTTGTTTAATTTCATTCATATTTAGTTTGCTCTGCTTCTTTTGATGTTCATAAGACAAAAAGTGCATTGGCCTAATAAATCTGGCATCATTAAGTTTGCAACCGAATTCACAGAATGCATGCAGATGTTTATATCATACGTGATTATGATGGAAGGAGTAAAAGAATGATTTTAAAGGGTGTTAGGAACTTAAATATTGAAGTATAACACAGTGTACTTTCATATTTTCTTTCTCCATCGGCCTCTCTGAAGTAAAAACACTAGATAATAGCACTCTGTATCACACTGATTAGCTTCTAATTTAAATGCTAGAGCATTGGGATAAACAAGAGTTCTAAATCACAATTTTAAATGAGTACAGTGAAATGAGAGAACTGGCTAAAAATTTTTGAAAAGGATTTTTTTTTTTTGTTTTGTTTTCGTTTTCCTTGTGTTTCTTTTAAGTGTCTGGTTAAGAATTTCTTTTGTGTGTTGAGGATCTAAAACCCTTTAATCTTCTGAGATGAAGAGAAAGTTATTGTCTCAATTAGTTGCAGATTTTAACATCCTTGCAAAGAAAAACTTTTTTTCACCACAACAGAAGTGCCCAAGGAAAAGGAACAGCCACAAATAGAACAGAAAACCTTACTGAGATAATGCATGTTGTCATTTTAGATTAGAAGTGGAGAAAACGCTGCTAGTCTTGCCAATGAACTGGCTAAACACACCAAAGGGCCGGTGTTTGCAGGCGATGTGAGTTCTTCAGTGAGGCTGATGGAGCAGTTGGTGGATATCCTGGATGCACAGCTGCAGGAGCTAAAACCCAGTGAAAAGGATTCAGCGGGAAGGAGTTACAACAAGGTAGGGGAAACTCTTCCTGTTTAAATTAGATATTTTGTATGACAGCTCCCCACTGTTCCAACAATGGGCTACCAAAGCCCGCCCCTGGACATACCTTTAGAATTTGGTTCCTTTCCTAAAAGAAGAGCTACAGTTTAGAAAGCAACAATGTCTCACCAACCTAAGTAAATGACACTGTTT
Organism: Dolichotis patagonum; assembly: GCA_004027295.1. Classification (NCBI taxonomy): domain Eukaryota; kingdom Metazoa; phylum Chordata; class Mammalia; order Rodentia; family Caviidae; genus Dolichotis; species Dolichotis patagonum. The sequence goes on along the minus strand of PVJX010001769.1, from coordinate 113,453 downwards.
CCCTAAAGGATATTAGTTGGTAGCAAATATTATCCCTCTGATTGTGTTCAGCAATCTTTTTTTTTTTAGAATGCATTCATTTGCATCCGCAGAGATTACATGTTACACCCTTGATACAACTCGTATTCTGATACTGTATGTGCAACTGTTACAGTTGCAGCAGAACCTTGACACACATAGGAATATGCAGGTCAAGTTTCTTTCTGCAAGAAAACTTGCATCACTGCTATTAATTTTTCCTACTATGACTAAAATGTGATAGAAAGTATCACTGTTTATATTACACTCATTTGAACCCCAAAGCCTTGGCTAATATAATTTCAGCAGGGTTTTAAAAATGAACTTTTTTAAAAAGTAAAAAAAAATCAATAGTATATATTTGATCCCTTTTTCTTTTTCTTTTCCCCTTGGTCAACATGCTTTGGCTTAACATATTTCATAAAATACAGCTAAAACATGTAAGTAAACAGTTAGTGTAGACCTCCAGACCTCCAGAGGACTCCTGTAAATAAACAGTGAACTGAACTCTGGAATGTCAGCTTATTTTTTGAGGATTTCTTCATTCCTCATTTTCAACAGATATAATCTAACCTCTGGTTTTCTTTTCTTTTACTTAAAAGCTCCAAAAACGAGAGAAGACATGCAGGGCTTACCTTAAGGTATCTCTTCTGTGCTGTCACCCTGCTTTCTCCCTCTTCAGCTACCTGCCACGCTTTGTCATCTTGCTGCATGATCCAATGTATTTCAGTCTTTGATAATTATATAATGTGCCCCATATCAGCTGTACAAATGTTGGCTTTTCACAGGTATATTACTCTCAGAATAAGCATATAATTTATTTGAATAATTATTGCTGTTTTTCCATTCCAAAAGTACCAGAATTTTAATGAACCATTCTCTGAATTGGAAAGTAATCATAGAGTCTCAGACGTTTTCTGTTGTCATCTCTGGATTAAAAAAACAACTTGAGTAAAACAGCTATGATATATTCTTGGCAGTTTATCATATCAAAGACTGTATAGTCATAATGAATGTGCATGAAAAAATCACTGCTTTCTTATCTTTGTGGCGTACTCTTAAATGAAATAGTCCTGAAAATTTGAGGATTCATTTCTAGAATCAGGTAGATATGCAATGGGCTACTAAAAATGAAATAAAATGTAATATGGCAGTGATATATTGGCATATGTTGCATATGGTTTTACCCAGTTGGTAAGAACAGAGAACCACTGTTAGGTTCAGAATCTTTTTCTGCCCGCCCCAGCCATTTTTTCTTCTGGGACGTATATCGAACTAACAGGGAATGTGCAGAGGCTAACAGCAGACTTATGGCACACTAATGCTGAATGCTGGCTCAGAACATTAATACCAAATGGCATTTCATTTTGATGTGTGAATTTTGCAATTTCCATTTCGGGGTTAGTAATCTTCTAACCTTACCCTTCTGGGTACCATTACCATTATAAACTAAACCTTGAAGAATTAATCTATATGCCGTGACAACAAAACAAACAATTTTTGTAGTTTCAAACATAGAAGTTATGCAGAAGCCATAATTTCATTTTTTTGATTGGAAAAGTCTAAGGAACAAAAATTATGGTGCCTCCCTAGTTAGTAAAATATGCTGATGGACCTGAGAACTTTCTAAGAAAGTGGGAGAAGAAAGCCTGCTTTCATGTTGTCTCTTTTTAGCCTGCTTAATGGGGCTAAGCAATAACTACTGCAATCTATAGAACTTTTCAAATGCAAATGCTCACATCACCTTTAAGCTATTAGTTAATGTGAAAATGTAATAATTGGTATGTTGCCCAGGACATATATCTAAAGCATGGTTCTTTTTTATTTTTTTTTTTTTCTGTAACAGGAAGAGACTGCTTCAGGAATATGATTAGGCTAGTGATCATTGTGATCCCACTGGAAAAAAAATACAAATATTTAGGAGATTTTTGAATTAATAAAGCATGCCATCAGTGAGTTATGTGTATACGTGGTAAATTTCAGTATGATCTTAATTTCTGACCAGTGTCATTTTCAGAATGTCTGGGATAAGCTTCTGTATTCAGATAAGACTAATCAAACTCCTTAAATTACAAATCAGAAGCTGACTTACAGTGTGCAAATGAACAGAGTCCCTACTTTGTGACCGAGGATTCATTTGTAACTTTAGATTACAGGCTCCGCTCCTTTTTTCTTGGTGCCTAATGAATCTGGCCTCAGCAGACCAGTTTCTGTTCCACTCTAGTTAACGTCTGCAGCAGTATCTGTGTGAGCAGTCTGACTGTTGCATCTCCTATTAGAGAGAAGGGGAAAAAACGCCACTTGGAAGTGTCCTCCACCTGCCAGGAAGGTCATGGGGCTCACAAGGCAGACAGAACAGGGATATTAAGATGGATTAAGCTAATTAATCTTATTCTGACAGTAGCCTCAAACAAATTTTCCCTGCTCATTTCATTATTCTGCCCTAAACTAGCAATTGTCACTGTTGTTTTTTTATAGATATAATGTATATTATTGTTCTTCAGTGATACCAATAGGTCAACTTTGGGTTTAATGATAGATTATGACTAGGTAAATGGAGTAGTAAGTAGATGCAGTGATTTCAGCTCTCTGGGTCACAGTCAGGATGTAAGTACAGCAAGACTCAATAGGATTCTACCTTCAGCTGACTAGCTACAAAGCTGACTGGGTTACTTTTTTTTAACATTATTTTGCATAGTAATAAATTGAGCCCATATATGTGAAAATTTGCAATTTGGATGTTTGTGATGAATTTATATTTTACTATTTTCTTTAAATTATCAATGCAGACATTAAATATTCTGCTTAATTACTTTGAGAGTAGTCTGTCTTTTTTGTATTTATTAAGGTGTATTTTTTTACCTGGACACGGAACTGGAAGAATGAAAATGTTAGCAAATAATTTAAACTTGAAAATTGTCTTTGTTTAATAAATGATAATGAATAGATTGTCTGTCACACCTTTTTAATTACTATTCTAGTTTAGGTTCCCAAAAGCAACATGATTCAACTTTCAGACATAATATTAGTCTGCTATAGAGACTTCAGAGTTTTCTATTTAGAAGATTCAAATCTTGACATTAAAAAGATGACCTTAGTAGTTGTAATCATAACTGTAAGAGTCATGCCTCAGATTCAGAGCTGCTGATGTTATATTTCTTCTTCCAGCTGTTGAGGTATGATTAGGTAAACAGAAACAAGTCACCTTGCTGCTCCTACAGCAGTCAAATCACAGTCTGCTAGTCTTTAGCCCTGTTACGAAGGGATCAGGGAGATGCAGGTTGCACAGACACATGTTGTCCAACTGTTGTTCCATCTTGAAGTAAGAGTAGATCACAATGGCAGATAAATACTACAGGTGACACTAGTCAGCAATTGAAAAATCACTTTAATTGTAAAAACAGTCAGAACTATGATGCTTTTCTAATGGATGCAGGCAATTGTGGACACAGTGGACAATCTTCTGAGACCTGAGGCCTTGGAGTCCTGGAAGCATATGAATTCTTCTGAACAAGCGCATACAGCAACAATGTTACTCGATACCTTGGAAGAAGGGGCTTTTGTCCTGGCAGATAATCTCTTAGAACCAACAAGGGTCTCAATGCCCACAGAAAATATTGGTAAGTCTGTCTATTGCCAGGTTTAAGTTTGATTTAGAATGTAGATGTTTGAGAGAATTCTTTTTCTTTTTCACTTTGGGTCTCATCTCCTAGTGCTAAACTTCTTTTAGGTTATTTTTGTCTATTAGCAGAAGAAATTGTTGCTCGTACTTAATAACATTAATGAAGACGCCCAAATCTACTCTATATCCATAAAGTTGGTTTATGAGTATATATGTATTTTTTTCCAGCTGAAAAATCATAAAAGAAGTGTAAGAGCATTTAAATGCCAAAATATGGATTGCTTAAGTAAGGAAAAGTGCACGTATGAAATAGTGGCAAAAGCTTTTCCATTTTATATAACATGTCCCTAATGAATTTAAATTACTTTATGGAATGTGTTCTCCCTCTCAAATATTTTAGCAAAATGTTTATATTAAACAAAATTGCCCTCAGGTAAAAGTATGCTTAGGGAACTACATCTCTCAATGCAGAATGTTAACATTTCTTAGATTGGAAAGTAAGTACAAGTAGTTTTGAAGTGTAATTTAGAATTTAAAGGCTGCCACTGAAAGACAGTAATTCACTGTTGAAACTACTTTCAAGAAAATTTTATTAATTTAAGCTTGACCAATTTGGAATTGTTAATGATTGGAGGAACTCTGATGACATTTGCCGTATCTCTTAGTAAAGTGAAAAGTTTCATAAGTGTACATTTTAGCACACGTGCACACACACACATACACATGTGCACATGTACTCACACAAATGAGAGAGATGCGTACTGCTCTTAAGGCCAAGGCCAGTAGACACTGAGCGAAGTCTTAAGATTACATGACATTCACTTAATTATAGCTGCTGGTGTCATGAGAATTTAAATTTTAAAAAATCATATGTCAAAATAGACAAATCATATTAAGCTTTACTTTAAATAAGTGAAATTTTCAGAAGAAATACTAAAAATTTTTACCTGAAATGTGGTGATGAGAAATCACTTAATACAGAATCAATAAGTGGGACCACATCTTATTAAAGAGTTTCTGCATGTCAAAAGAGGTTTCCAGCAGAGTGAAAAGAAAACCCACAAATCTTCATGGACAGTTCCTCAGACAAAGGACTTTTGTCTAGAACTCATAAAGAATTAAAAAAAATCAGGCCCTCGAAATTCAAAGACCCAATCCAAAAATGGGTATCTGAAATGAATACACAGTTCTCAGATGAAGAAATATGAATGGCAAATAAATACATGAAGAAATGTTCATCATCATTAGTCATGAGAGAAATGCCAATTAACGCCACACTGAGATTCCATCTCACTTCAGAAAGAATGGCCAGGATAGAAAACACTACCAACAAGTGTTGGAGAGGTTGTGGGGAAAAAGGAACTCTTCTGCACTGTTGGTGGGAGTGTAGACTGGTGCAACCAGTGTGGAGGTCAGTCTGAAGATTCCTCAAAAAGCTGGGTTTGGAAGTCCCATTTGACCCAGCTATTCCACTTCTGGGCATATTCCCAGAAGAACTGAAAACATCATACCACAGTGATATATGTACACCCATGATTATAGTAGCACAATTTGTAATAGCCAGATCCTGGAAACAACCTAAGTGCCCATCAACTGAGGAATGGATAAAAAAGTTGTGGCATTTTTATACAATGGAGTACTACTCAGCTATAAAGAATGATCACATTGAGATATTTATAAATAAATGGACACAACTTGAGACCATTCTCTTAAGCGAAATAAACCAAACTCACAAGTGTAAATACCATATAGTCTCCCTAGTATGAGAGTTGATAAGAGTATATAAGATTTTACGGTAAGCATGAGTCCCCATCTCATAGCTTTGAAGCCTTTCAGTGTTTTCAATCATCAGTTGGAATGGTTTTATTCTGTTTTGGTTGACTATATCATGCGTGATATGAACAGCTGTTTTGAAGAAAACAAAACATTATTACAGCTATTGCTGATTTAATATCATCCTTCTTAGAAGTCCTACCATGCTTCTATTCTTCTACTACCATTAGTTCTATCTATCACATTGTGTCTTATTGGGATTTGAATATGTGTGATAGTTTAAACAAAATTTTTCTATCGAAAATGAGGTATTATAGTACCTATTGATCATTCTCTGTTATTCGGTTCAGGCCCTGTAATTCTTTCACTCTGTGAGTGGCTTTATACTATTGTGTTATGTTTGATATTATTGTATTTGAAACTATGCTCAACTGTAGCAGAGAAAGAGACATTGTGATAGCTACTGTTAATGTCTGGTTGTCTTAATGTAAGGTTCTGTGTTGCCTATGTTGTGCTGTTCTGATCTGCTCTGTACTGCCCTCTTTTGTTTTATTCTCTTTAAAATAAAATTAAAAAAAAAAGAATCATTTAATAGCTCAAGGTAAATGAAGTCAAAATAATTTGACCTACCATGACCAGGTATATCTTATCACGAAGAAAAGGATTTTTCAAGGTAGCGTTGGTAGTAATCCAACAAAGAATGAAACTCCTTTCTGTCTTTCATTATTTTTGAGGTTGATTTAATTATGGATCTAATAAAATTCCTAAGACACACGTGGAGCAGTAATTCTCAAGTGTTTTTAGAGACCTGTGCCAGGACAGAGGTGTGTGGATTGATCATGTTAGGAAAGGAGTCATGAAAGTATTTTTGTGATTTGGTCTATTGCAACATTAAATTATTTCCTAAAGTTTTGGAAGGTTATTAATAAAAATAACAACAAAAACCTAATCACAGTTTTCCTCCTGTGCTGTTATTGGAGTACAAGAAATTTGATGAGCCCTGTCAAAGTTCTATATTCTGGTCAGCCTTATAAATGTATATATTTATATGTAGCACTCGATTATAAATATCCCAGACATTTTTATTGTAGTTTAAGATACACTTCAAAGAAAGTGAAATCCCAGAATATATTTTTCCAATTATTAGTTTTTTAAGAGATTTAAAGCATTGCTCTTTGTATTGAATTTTCTTTATTTTTTAATTAAGAAAACAATGTGATAGAGATTCTTCTGGAATATAATGAATGTTTTACTGACATCCATACAACAATGCCTGGAACTTACTCTGCATGTTGAATAACCAAGAATTATCAATATGTAGCAGTCATTTTGCACACTGTAACACAGATTTAGGGTTAAGGAAGTAGTCAGTTGTTTCCTAGGACTCTTATTATTGTCTTTTTACACTTGAGCACTAAAATACCCTATTCCTTTATATCTTCACTCTTATCTAAATTTGAGGCATGACTACAATATCTTAAATTAATTTGATGTTTCTCCTTAGTGGTTTCTCCCTATATCCTTAGTTTAACTTCATAGCACAACTTACCCTTATAATACGTGACCCCATAAAATGGTATAATTATCTCTGATGGTGAAATTTTACAGTCAGCTTTGAGGTATAACTTGCATGCAGACAGGGTATTTATGAGGTCCTCAGTTTGATGAGTCTTAAACATTTTATGTCACTATAATTATCAGCGTGGTCAACATTTTGTTACTCAAAAGTTATTCTTCCGTCAGCTCCAGGAAAGATCTGTTTTCTGTCACTGTCATTTGCTTTTTCTAGACCTTCCATTCAGTGGACTTCTTGTTTATTTTTGTAGTAGTGGGGATTGAATCCAGGCTCTTCACACTGAACTCCATGCTTTGCATTCATTATTTTTCATTTAGAAACAAGGTCTCATTAAATTGCTCAGTGGCCCAGGCTTGCTTTGAACTTACTTCAGCCTGCAAGGGCGTTGGGTCCAGGCATGCACTCCACGACACGCTGAATGGGCGCAGTTTGATCTTGTTTCCTAATGCAGAGTGATATTTTTGCGATTTAGTCATGCAGTGGAGTGGCAATAGCTTTAGTTACTTACACTGCTGGGTATTATTTCATTGTGTTTGTGCACATCACTCGCTTTTTAAACGTTTGTTTATCTCCCCCTTTTGACTGCTGAATTCCAGAGTGACCCCCAGGAGCAGTGTGAGTGTGAGCGGTCTCCTTGATCCTCAGCCTCACCCAATATCAGTCCTTTATTTTGAGTCACTGTACTGTTTTATGGCGCCTTTTTGTTGTGAGTTTATTTCAGTTGCTGAGTAATCATTTACTTATACCTTCGTGTGTTTATTTGCTATTCACGTGTTTTAATGAGAAATAAGTATTCTTCATATATCCTTAGTATCAGTATTTGCCAGGTAATAGGTAATCAGCATAGGATTCCTCAATGTATAAGTTTTCTTACTTTTTTCTTACTATTTTGGTAAGAGCAGAATTTTCTACTTTTTATTGAGAAAAAATCTCATTATCTACATTCAACATGTAGCTAATACTGCTATCCTTCTTACCATTTTAATTACTGTACAGCAAATCATAACATTCCATCATTATTATTGTGGAAAAATATATGTTCAATACTCATCCAAAAAAACTTCATAATATCATCATACATAAAAATTAACAAAAACGTATTTGCAGAGATAACAAAAGTATGAGCACATTTGCATTATTTTCATTAATTTTTACCTGATTTGTTTGAACCTAGATACAAACAAAGCCCATTGCATTTGATAAGTTGGTTGAGTTTCTTTTGATTGAAAGAGTAGATCAAGGTTTTGAAGCCTCGTTCATTTTTGTGGAAGAAATCAGAGGGTTAAATGTCCTGTAGAATTTTCCATATTCTGTGTTTGACTTGCTTCATCTGCAGTGCAGTATTTAACTATGTTGCGTATACTGATGATCTAGAAGCTGGAGCAGGCATGGTTTAATTTTTCCCCCAAGAACTTGATTGCATCATCTTGCATCATATCATGAGGCCTTTAATGCTTGGTTGTCTTTCCTTGTGACCTGAAGATTAATTAATTAGATGGTTTAAGTGCTAACAGCCTGATCAGTTATTTATAAAATTCTTTTCATTTATTTTCTGAACAGCCTTAGTTGCTTGTATGGCTGTACCTGTCACTTTAGGTCTAGAAATATTGCAGTAACCTAAACTCCAAACAGCAGTTCGTCTTTCCTGCTTCCGACCCTCCACATAAGCCAAGAGGTGGGGCTTTGCCTCTGCCTCCTGCCGACTTCAGCTCTACTCCTTGTTGTTTTTACCCTGGGGCCCAGGCAACCAGAGCTGCTTCTGCTAGCAGATTGCAGGTCTCCTGGCAGAGAGCATAGTTGTCCACAGAGGCTCTTATGTACTGTTCTTCTCCTTTGATCTCATTGCAGCCAGTACTCTGATGAATTGGAAAAAAATAGAACGATGAGGAATTACATTAAAATTCTGTCTACAGCTTTGGCTGTTGTTGAGGCCCGGGATGGCTCCCTATGAACTTAAGTACACTCACTTCCAGAAGTCCATTGAATAAGGCATTTCCTACTTCAAACACGTGGACAATACAGGTGCTGAATGAACTCCTGTGCACCAGTCAGCCACTAGAGCTACATCAGGGTATCTTAGCATAGTCATTTTAAAAAGAATAGGAAAAACAATCACAGATAATGCTGTCGTCCATTGGATCTGATATGATTAAGAAAGGCTTTGCTATCATCGTTTTTTTTTCTTAATTTACTTTTTAACATTGTTAAGGTCTTTATAAACTTTTAAAAATTTTTGCTTGATAGATTAGTAAATTAATATTTTTCATATTTTTAACATAAAGATTTTACACTATAAATGTGTCTGTTCCTTGCCATTAAATTTTTCACATTTATACATATTGCCATATGCAACTGTAATTTACTCATTTGATCCACAAATACACAATTACTTCCATATCTGCCAGTAAACATTTTGTGGCTTCCATTTATTTGCTGATGTAAGGAAAAGTGCAGAAAAACTTTGTGTGTATTTACTTGTTCATACATGTGCCTTTCTAATGCACAGGCATACACATACTGAAGTAGAATTTTTGAGTAGCAAAGCATGCCTGTCCTCAATTTACTAAATAAGTCCAAATTGTGCTCTAACCTTGTTTGACCAATTTACATTTTCACTAGTAATAACAGTAATACGATGGCTGTCTTTGCTAACACTTTATTATTGACATATCCTTAGTTTGAATTGATCCCATTACTGTTTTAATTAAGTGATCCCCTGGTTACTTAATGCCTTTGGTTCTTTTTTTAATGCATTTATTTGCCTGTTTTAGTTTTCTCTCCTGTGAATTTGTTGTCCACAACATTTTTCCAGTTTTTTTATTTCTTTGTACTTGCTCCTACAGTCTGAATGCTAGTTCTTTGAGGATTACCTATTTAAATTTAATGAATCTGTTTATACCTTTTTTTTTTTTTTTTTTTACTTTTTCTAATGAAATGAAAATTATCAGTCTGTTTTCTTAGGGGTGTTTTGGGTATCTTGGAAGATTTTTTTTCCTTTTGGCTTTCTGCTTAAGAAAGTTGTCTCTACTTGAATTTGTAAAGATCTTACATTTTATTAAAGGTAAAGTTTTGTCCTTCTTTTGTTTTTTAATTCATTTAAATTTGTTTTTGATTATGATATGAAGAGGAAATTAACTTGATTTTTCTATTTAAATTACCAGTTCTTTCGGTAGTCTTATCCTTTTCCTTGATGATTTCTAATATCTGTCATTTATCAGTTTCTACACATGTACCCATATGCCAGCAGTGTCTGATCTTTGCCATTTTATCATTGTTGTGGTTTCAGTAGTGCTAGTATCTCTTGAGTCTTTCAACCTTGATCCTGCAGTTGGCTGAGCTGATTTTTTTGTACATCTTTCATAAGAATTTTAAAATCAGTTTGTCAATATTAAACAAAGTCTTTTTGGAATTTTTAAATTAGAATTAAACTTTATTTGTAAATTGATTTTTGAAAGAAGTACCAGATTAATCCATTAAGTTCTTCCAAACGAGACATAATATAATTCTCAACTTGTTCTAAAAGTTATGTTTTTGTTTTTAATGTCTTAAATTTTTTCAGAAACTAAATTTATGCCTACATAACTTACACTATTTGATTTTTTATAATGTTTTTGAATTACATATTATGGTTGGTAATTGCTTCACACGTAGGAAGATAGTTTTACCGGTGGCAGCCTTGCTAACCTCTTACTTGTGATCATTTATGTCATATTGAGTCTCCAGTTAGTTATGCTTATTTCCAGTCAGTTTATTTCTTACAACCTTGATATTTTTTGTTTTCTTAAATTAGTATATTTAGCAGTCCTCTAGTGCAATAAACTTGATAGCAATCGTTCTGATTTTAAATTCAGTGTCTCAGCATTGTATGCTATAGATTTTGGATAGATAACTTGTCTGATAACAAAACCTTTATCTAATCAAGGAATTTTCCTTTTATTTCTATTATTTTGTAAATATTGTTTACATGAAATGAGCCCTAACAGTTATTGGAAATGTTTCTCTTAATCATTTTCTCATTTCTAAAGTATTAATTTCTCATTTCTAAAGTATTAATTTCTATGTTCTTTGAGTTAAAAATATTGTTCATAATGTTAAATTTGCAGTAGGTGTGCTTTATTTTTTGCATCTTTCATTAGTACATTTTAAATTATATAGATGAATGGGCTTTACTTTGGTAGATTTGGACCTGTATGTAGCACACTGATCATGCCCCTTACCTCTCTTCTCCCCAGGTTCACTCCCCAGGGGAGAAGTTCAGTGAATACCATATGTTCTAATCATTTTCATGTGTGTCAGTTTTATTAAAGAGTTTTAGCCATGTGCAGTGGCACACGCCTATAATCCCAGCACTTGAGAGATTGAGGCAGAATCATGAGTATAAAGCACCCTGGCCTACCCAGTCACATGAATGGGCATGGTCTTATTTTCTGAAACAGAAAACACAAGATAGGGTTTAAGAATCAAGCTATACACACACACACACACACACACACACACACACAATATATGAGTGGGCTTTCATGGTTAGAAATTATTCTAGTTTTTTCTAGTTTCTTTCAGCCAGTTTTATTTTTCTAGGAAAATTTCTATTTTCCACAAAAGATAAAACCATTTGATACAAATTTATTAGTGTAATGTGAATCACTGCATTTTCATATGGCTTAAAACTATCAACTAAGATTTGTAGTAATGATCCTGTTACTTGGACTCTATTAAGTAAATATTTCTTGAATAAAATTAACTCTTTTTACATGTATACTCATGCATTAGTTGGGTTTTTTGTGGGGAGGATACTGTACATGTTCACAATACTTAATGAATACATTCATCATGTGGAGTTGCTACACTTACAAAATAAATATTATTATTATTATTATTATCATTATTATTACTTCTCCTATAGTCTCTTATCTCCTCCTCTTTCTTCAACCTTCTCCCCATCTGGGGATTCCCTTCCAGTTTGCAAAAGATCTCTTCTCTCTTCTTCTCTTCTGTTCTGTTCTGTTCTTTCTTCTTTTTTTGAGACTTTCTTACTGTATTGCCTAGGCTGGTGTCAAAGTCTTGTGCACGGTGATCATTCTTCTCAGCCTCAGCCTCCTGTGTTAGGACTCCTGGTTTGTGTTACGATGTCTGACTTGTATGTATTGCATGAAGTGTTTGAACATTTCATGAAAACTAAAAGATTTCCTTCTTCTGTTATTTGTCTTAATAATTAAGAGGGGATGTGGTTTAATGGCTCAGCACCTGCATAGCAAGCACAAAGTGATGAGTTTGATTTCTGGTACCCCCCTAAAAGAATAATAATAATACTAATAATATAATAACAATTGCCTTCACTGTGAGGAAGAGACAGCTGTATATGAGATGCATGTGCTTGTCCCTCTTACTTTCCCTTCATCTTCTGTCTACACCCGAGGACTTTCACAGAAGAAAACAAATTAGCCCCTCCACGAAGTGCTTAATCTTTCCAAATGTGAGTTAATAAAATAAGCATCTCCACTACTTTCTGCAGCTGGTAAAACTCTAGAGGTTATATGAGTTTCTTCATAAAGTTTCAGTTTAGCAGTTTCACTATAGTTTACTTGAAAAAAGTCTTTAAATGTCAGTGATTCTCTTGTTACAGCTTTAATCCATTTATTTGTTAGAAATTTGTAGAGGATAAAAAAAAACAGTGTTAAGTATTTTTAAGAGTTCAGTGGTGTTTTTTAAAAAGAAGAGCAAAATCATATGTATGTTTTTGCATGTAAAACATGCATAGATGCATGTATAGATACAGGAATTGTTCCACAACAATGCAGATTAGGGTGAAATCAGAAAATGTTTGGCTATATTTTTGAATTATTAAAATATGTGCTATTTTTCAACTCAAATTTAAGAAATTTTTCTTAAAATTCGCTTCCTTTCCTCAGTAAAATGCCATGTTGTAGTTATTAATATAGTTACCTTTTGTAGCAATAATACTTTTCTTTTTAAAACTAAACTCTTTTTAAACATAATATGAATATTATTGTAAAGTATTGTGATTTTCACAGAAGCCCTAAACAGCAGGCATTTATGTTGATAGCACTTAATATAAACTGCATTTTAGAAATAGTTAAACAGCATTGTTGATCAGATGAATTTAATTTTATGTGTCAGTTTGTTTTTCTGATGTGTTTTTCAATTTTTCCACTTGTTTTGAATTTTGGAAGCTTGGATTAGGTTTCAGTGGTTGGCAAACATTTCCGGAAAACATAGGTAGCATGTATTTTGAATTTGCAGGCCATACAGTCTCTTGCAAATCCTTACATGGCAATGTATCACTAAAGCAGCCAAAATATGAATAAACGAGTGAGCATGACTATGTTCTAGTGAACCTTTAATTACAAAAACAGTGACTAGTCAGATTTGGCTCACAGATCTTATTTTGCCTAGTTTGGAGTGAATAAAGCTTCTGGTTACTGGTGAGGATTGATGGGAAGTTTTAGCACAATGACAGAGAATTTGTTGTCCTCACTAATTTTAGAAATAAAATAACAGTCATGGAAACTTATGTAATTTTTTAATGCCAGAATCATACTTAGAAATAAAGGGTACATATGTAATAAAGCTTTTCAAATTTATACTTCATACTTACTTTTACTGCTTCAAAGTAATGGTCATTGAAAAGTTACTTAACATAAGGAGCACCCAAAAATATCATTTTGAAATATTTTTGTTTAGTTTTACAACTTACATAAAATCCTATACTGTGATTCATACACTTATCATATGCATAGGCTAAAAATTTGGATTAGTTCATGACAAAAGATACAAAAACTATGACGAAAATGTTCAAAGTGTTGGTATACATTTTTTAGTGAAATCACAGTGTAAGACTTTGGGAGTAATTTAGTTTTTTGTTCCTAAGTCGGTTGAAAACGAACAGTAATAGTTTTATGAGTGGACCGAGTGAACAGTAGTTCCTCGCCAATACTGTTTGTGGCTTTATGGTTAAATGATACCTCCTTCTCTTGTCCTTTCCCTCATTCAGTGCTGGAAGTTGCTGTGCTCAGTACAGAAGGGCAGATTCAAGACTTTAAATTTCCTCTGGGCATCAAGGGAGCAGGCAGCTCAATCCAGCTCTCTGCAAACACTGTCAAACAAAACAGCAGAAACGGTAGGCGGACAGCCTGTTAAGGGGGTGCTAATCACGCCTTACTCCTTCCCCGTAAACTTAACGGAACTGAAGACACCATAGGAGTTCCGTTTTATTCTTACGTGTTATAGCTTATTTTATTTGTTAGCATATTACCTGCCAGTCATATGATTATTTTTACCTTCCTAGGGCTTGCAAAGTTGGTGTTTATCATTTACCGGAGTCTAGGACAGTTCCTCAGCACAGAAAATGCAACCATAAAACTGGGTGCAGATTTCATTGGTCGCAATAGCACCATTGCGGTGAATTCTCACGTCATTTCAGTTTCAATCAATAAGGAGTCCAGCAGAGTGTACCTGACCGACCCTGTGCTTTTTAGCCTGCCTCACATCGATGTAAGTTAATGTATGCCAAGGAAGTAGTAAAAGGTTATAAAACCACAGAGGAAGGGAAACAAAGCAAGACAAGCTGAGGTTGCACAGCTAAGGAGGGTGGGAAGCTGGGAGGGAGGAAAGGCCTTTCTATGTGAATTTTAAATGTTGGACTAGGTCAGAGACACAAGTTTATTTAAGTCTGTGAACATAAAACTAAATGAGCCTGGTTCAGTGATTATTAGAATTTAAGTGTATTCTTAATGAAAGCTAATTCAGTAATCAACAGCAAAATGTAAATGACTTTAATTTGTTTTCAAATGAAAATTAACTCTTACCTTAGCAGCAGAATAGGTTAGTGTTAACTTTTTAGACTCTGCTTTTGAGTGTTTCAAATCTTTTCTTTTCTTTTTTAATTTTAACCAATTATGTTTAGCAGAACTGTTACCCACTATTGTACTGTGTTTTAAAAGTACAGTATAGGATTGAGGAGATGCGTCTCTAAGTAGGATGTACTTTCAGTACACCATTTTGGAAGACTGGTTATTAAACATAAAATGAGCAAGTGCCCACAATAACCGAATGAATTCCAGAAGTGGCAAAAGTCAATTAGTGCAGCCGTGGTCCTCATGTCATATCTACTTCAGTTGATTTACTCTTAAGAGACCTGAGCTATTAACTGCATGGCTTCGAATGGTTACTAAAAGTGTGTCTCTGAAAACCAAGCAAAATTGAAATTGGATCTTTAAGACACTTGGCCCTTATAGAACTTTGCCAGAACAAATTTTTGGTACTAATTATTGTCAGAAAAGAAAACAAAAAAAACCCAGTGATTTTTAATGTTCCATAAGTATGTAAAATCATAAGATGGAAATTGTAATTGTGTAAAATGGGTTTTTGGTAATTTAGAGTACACTTTAGAGTGTTTCAGACTATAAAGCCCCTTTTAAGCTAGATATCTGCCTTATATAATACAGTCCACAATTTTGCTGATGAAAAACTTTATAGTCCGAAACATGCAAAGTTTAATATAAATTATCTTTTACACATATTAAGCAATTGATGTTGCCGTCTTAGAATTTAAATTCCTAATTTTATTTTGTCATTTTATTTCCCAGCCTGACAATTATTTCAATGCAAACTGCTCCTTCTGGAACTACTCAGAAAGAACTATGATGGGATATTGGTCTACCCAGGGCTGCAAGCTGGTTGACACTAATAAAACTCGTACAACGTGCGCATGCAGCCACCTAACCAATTTTGCCATTCTCATGGCCCACAGGGAGATTGCAGTAAGTATCTGCACTTCTAATTAGTAGCAGAGAAACACCTCAGAGATTCAAAACAGCTTGTGTAATAGTCTTGTCTTTGGGTACTTATCGTAGCTAAAAAGCAAACAGTAATGTGGATTTGTAATTATGTCTACATTGTCTATATATTGGAGGAAGTCTTAGCACTTGGTTATTATTGGTACTTCCCAAACTCATGTACTGGAATATCACTTTATGTACTTGTTCTCTGAAGCTTTTCTGCTTTGGGCAGGTGCTTGTCAGAGGCCACTGAGGATTTTAAAAATGAACATCAGTGCATCCTACAAAGGAAACAATGAGTCTAAAGTTTAGTATGTCCTTTTCTTCCAGAATATTGGGGGGGGTCTCACTTTACACCCTTCACTTTAGGTTTCTTAAATACTTTGCACACTGTGTAAAGCTACAGACTTTGAAAACTCAGATTGGTTACTGAAATGTGTTTTAGTGTTACATCTCGTGATTGAGAGAATGATAGCCAGAAGATAAATATTTTAAGAGGTATAGTGTGAAATTTTAAGCTTTATTTATACTCAACTTTCAGTGTGTAAACATAGAAACCCAAGAAGAAGATGAAAACTTAAAACTTGGCTTATATGTTAGCCTGTAAAGTCATTAAAATGTTCATTATGTCAATATATTTGTTTGTCATGGAAACACTTACTGTATATTTTTGTAGGCAATAATTTCAATCATTATTTTAAAATACATGTGTTCTTATATTATCATCCAAGTAAATCTTCATCTTTCGTAGATTATTTTTTAAGATAGGACTGAATTGTGTTGTACGGTCAAAATTTCTTTTTAGTAACAAGCCTCATTTGAACTTATATGAATATTACTCTTCAGAAAATTCAGTGTTAAAAATGAGCTATGTGTGTGTGTGTGTGTGTAAACTATGTTCCTGCAGTTGATGTAGTGTAGGAATACTAATGTTCATTGTATCTTTTTAATTTCCAGTATAAAGATGGAGTTCATGAATTGCTTCTTACAGTCATCACCTGGGTCGGAATCCTCATTTCTCTAGTTTGCCTAGCTATCTGCATCTTCACCTTCTGCTTTTTCCGTGGTCTACAGAGTGACCGTAATACTATTCACAAGAACCTTTGTATCAACCTTTTCATTGCTGAATTTATTTTTCTAATAGGCATTGATAAGACCAAATACACGGTAAGCACACCTGTTAAGTTTATTGACCTTGGATCTCCGACAATTATTTTAATAGATTTGAATCCTCATGTGGTCCCGATGTTAATATTTGACATTGGAACTTGATATAATTGACCTGGCAGTGTCAAAAGATAATTTGTAATAAATTAAAGGGCAGCTCAATCATGAAGTTATATTATCAGTGAATTTATTTCATGTATATTATCAGTGAATTTATTGCATTTCTCTGGGTTATTATCAAGACACGTAATTTGGATAGAAAAGTATTGGGGATACAGAAATGAAGATACTATTTTTTTTTTAAATCCGACTTTGCTTATATAATCTTTCTGACCAGTGATCCTTTTTCATGTTTAAAGCAATTCATTCATCATTATGAGGTCTCAGGGTCAGAAACAGGACTCAATCAGTTAATGCATCACCTTCTGTTCATCTGCTCTAGAATGAATGTAAAGAGTGCGCCAGATACAACAGGAAAATAATCCTGTGTAATTAGAGCCGGTTTGTGTGGCCTTCAAGCAAAACTCTAAAATTCCATTATGGAAAACATAGAAATAATATGTTTGCAAACAGCTGTTCTGCAGATTTGTGAAGCAAATCATCAAGTAGAATATTTAGACTCCATAATGGATAATTTGAGAACAAAAATTAAGATACGGTTTCTTATTTGATATTTGATTTCAGTAAAAATAGTTCAGTCTCACAGTGATGAGATCTGGCGCACTTGGTGTCACACTCTGCCAGCGTGAGATGCTGCATGTTTGGAAGTGTTTTTAACGCTTTTTCCATTTATGAACAAAATACATTTAGCGGAAGCGGTACTTTACATAATGACGTATTTTTAAAACAGTAGTGATTTCTGTTGTAGTTTGATAGTAGTTTTGGTTGGGCTGTTTCTATTCATGAGTCTCCCTTTGTGTTTTTGGTTCTTTTCCTCCCTAGATTGCCTGCCCAATCTTTGCAGGCCTTCTGCACTTTTTCTTTTTGGCAGCTTTTGCTTGGATGTGCCTAGAAGGGGTGCAGCTCTATTTGATGTTAGTGGAAGTTTTTGAAAGCGAATATTCAAGGAAGAAATATTACTATGTTGCTGGTTACTTGTTTCCTGCCACAGTGGTTGGAGTTTCAGCTGCTATTGACTACAAGAGCTATGGGACAGAAACAGCGTAAGTAATTGCAAGCGACCTGAGTGTTTTTCAAGTGAATAATTTTTTAAAGCCTGTTAGCTGTCAGTGAAGGTCCCTGACAGACTAAAATAGCATTTGAAAGCTTTATTGGTAAGAGAATGGGCATGCCGTGCACAAATTACAATCAAGTCTTTTGTAATTTTCTAGGTTCAGAGGATTTGTAGGCTGGCAAGGCAGATTCTAAATTATGGACTTTCTTTTTAACACAAAAGATTGACCTGAAACAAATTGAAAAAGTAAATAACTTTTTGGCCTTAGAAAGATATTAAGTAAAAATTCTTCTGAACTTAAAGCATCTGACAGGTTTAACTACCGGGGTTTAAGCTAATGCTTCATTAGCTCTCTTTGTGCAGCTGCCTTCGTAACTAACTCTCCTTCGGAATCACGACAGCAGCACATTCTGTCCCATATGTTTTACTTTGATAATATTTTATCAGGCCGCTTGAGAAGATTGAAGTAAGTCACTGTCTTTCATTTATGAAAATATAGATATTTATGGACATGTTTGTGAAGATTTTATTTGCTAGAGGCATGAATTGGCCTTCCTTTTTTTTTTTTTTCCTGATAAAATTAGTTGTCTGAAAATGCTTTTGGGGTAAAGAATACTTTTTAACTGTACAGATGATGAAAGACAAATAAAAGAAATTCACCAAGTATTCATTGTTATATGAAAAATGAACCACTAAGTAAAATCTGCCTTAATAAGGTCATGCATCATTTACTCTAGTTCTTTGTGTGTTCTGTGCTTTCTTTTTCTCATATTAATCCATTCCTAATGGAGTTATTATATGAATGCTGTACTCTTTTGCAATAAACATATAAACAGCTTTTTATTTGGTACGAATATATGCTGTATTCCATAGGGTTAAGGCAGATTTTGAAATTTACATGAAAGGTAAATTTTGAAGATTACACGTAGAACTTTAAATATCAAAGTAATTTGGAATACTAACTTTCAGATATTTCTTTAAAAAGAGAAGAGGTCTTAATAGTTTTTTAGGGGGAAGGCTTATTTTTTTCTCCACGTAGGCATAATTTTGTATGCTTTTATCAGACATAAAGCCTGAAATGAAAAACAGCAAGTTGAAGTAAATAAACTGCTCTCCTTTGTTAAATCAGAAACCAATTCAGAATTATTACAATTGCTCTTTCCCATGATAAATTCTTGAAGGCAAATGGAGAGATAATCTTGTTAGATTTTAAAAATTCTATTTTTGTTGTGATGTTGCAGATTCAGTGAAACTACTTAATGCATGTTCTTTTCTTTTCATAATAGTTGCTGGCTTCATGTTGACAACTATTTTATATGGAGTTTCATTGGACCTGTTACCTTTATTATTCTGGTAAGCAGATGCTGTGTTCTCTTACATTTTAGCTACTATTTTAGCAGTGTTGCTTAGGCAAACATAATTTGTTTTATTGTTTATTATTTAAGTATTCACATATTTACAAACATGTCATTCAGGATAACATTATGTATCATTTTATTATGATAACCCTTGTTGACAGTTTATAGACTTACTATTTTTGAAAATTATTTCCTAAAAAATGCCATTTCCTATTTCTAACTCAGCATCATATCAGAATCAAAAAATATATTTTCTTAGAACCCATATTATGAATTAAATGAGTTTTAGAAAAGCAAATGAATATTACCATTCTGTCTGAACTTCCACCTAGTAATTTAGTCCTTTGGAATAAAGAGCCAAACTCTAAATTCTTTAGGGTATGACAAGGTTTTAAAATCTAACAAAAGAATGCTAAATGAATTTTAATCATTAGAAATAAAATCATTTTTTAAGACTTAAAATTCCAAATGAAAATACTGGTTTTTAAGAAATTTACTTTTAGATGAATTTGATACAAATTAAGAATAATGTCATTAAGCATTTTTTAAACTTTTTTCACCACGTTTATTCATATTTGAAAAACAATCAAGAATAGAGCTAAATTATCAGGACTTTAGTATTTAAAACTTTTACTAAATTGTTGCACTATGTTGATAGAAATGGTGGTATAACCACTGAAAGATTGCCAAAGGAAACAAAAACAAGTTCAAATATTACCTATATCTTTTTATTCTCACTTAAGGATTTTTTTCAAAAAGGAACTCATGAACTTCTGAGGGTATAATTGGTTATCTATTGTTTCACAAAATTGTGAAATAATTTTAGTAGCTGAGGAATCTTTAAACCACTTCAGATGTATGTACAGTTTATCATTACATTTCATAATTTTACACAATTATTTTTCAAAGCAAAATGAAAATTGAGATGAATACTTGTGTGAATCATACTAGTAGTATATTCTCAAGTGTTCTATGAAAAGTGATTTCTGATCATAATTATTTAATCCAAATGATTGCCATAGTTTTTGTTCTCAGTTTATGTCTGCTAACAGCCTGAGCCTTTCTAGAATTAAATGACAAAGAGCTGACAGGAAGAAGTATGGTCCTAAAAGATACAGGCTTCCTTTTTCCCCTAAGCCCTTTGCTAAAGGCATCTATGTTTTGAAAAATATTTTGGTTTTTGAAAATTGCATGTGTTTACTTTTGTTGAACTTCAGTTCTGTTTGTTTTGTATCTGTTAAGTGTTAAGTGTAGAATATCAGATTTCACTTGGCAAAAATAATGTTCATGTGTACTGAGTTTTGTGTAAGAAAAGAGACAAAGGACATTTTATTGTCCATAGAAAATGAACCTGCACTGTTATTTAATGGTGTGCTATTATAGTCCTCAGCCAAATCTTTTGAGTTGAAGTATAAAGGGCTTTTTGGAACAGTGTTCACAAATTGAAAACAAAACCCTAACGGGTTGCAACCACAGTGCAAATCTTGGAATTCTTCTACAATTGCTTTGCTCTCTAATCATCCCAACACAAAGAGAGTGATATAGTAGTGCAAAACACAGCTTCTTGCAAAATAATGTCTAACCTAAATTGAAATGTGATAGTATAGCATGTTTGTTGAAAGTACATTTCCCTACATGTATCCTCTGATGATCCAGGACATTGAACACTCAATTCAGGAACAAATCTTAATGACATGAACTGTATTATTTACTATCTTTGTAAGGAATGTCCTTTTAACAAAAATTTCCTACTGCTGTTCTTAAAAAATCTGGTTTAGCATTTCTGACTTTCCTGAATTGAAACCATTTAACATAGTATTAAATAGGTGTACATTTTCAATAATAACGTTCTATGGAGAAAAATAGTATGCTAAGGAAGATAAGGCTTCTGCACTTCTATAGAATGTCTTGCCTACAGGCACTAGAGTTATTATATCTATGAGAAAAGTGCTGGTAAGTAATGAGCAGTGGGGAACCATTAGTATGCCTGAAATGGTTTAATGAAAGCTCGGATCATGACACGTCAGGAGCTGTTCTTATCATTTGGACAGCTCCATCTGCATCATTAATAATTAATTCAGTTCAGTAAGAGTTCAGCTCACACACTCATTTAGAAGTCTTCTTCAGAGAACACCTCTCTGGCTGCCAGTCCCAAGGAGAAATAGGTTTCTGCTTGGCTAACAGCAAAGATCTGGAGATACAAGCACAGTTTTAGACTTGCCTTTTGCCAGGTAGCAAAAGCTCCAGGGAGGACAAAAAGGGTCAGAACATGTGCAGTGCAGCTAGGTTACTTCAGAGTGGGTTTCTGTTCTTCTGTCTTATCATATCCATGTCAGCGCTGCAAGCTGTGGAATGAATTTTAAGCTGCTAAGCTCAGGTGGATGTGATTCAAGTGAGCGGGTTGATGACCATAAAACAAGCTGCAGTTCTTGTAAACTGTGGTACTGACTTGCTTTTTAAAGCTTCTTTGTATTTTCATGTTTTACTATTCTGTATCATTAAGTGGCACTGAAATTCATCGTCGAACTTCACTGGGAACTATTTGAATAATAATTCATGTAATTCATCTTTTGGGATAGGTTAAAAAAAAGAAGAGTGGTTGCTATTGGTCTTTGGAAAAGAAAAACTGCCTCAGTTTGGTGATTTACTCTTAGTTGAACAGGAAGAATTTTCCTTTTCTATCTTCTGTCAGTCAGCCTTTCACATAGGGTTCTAAGACAAACTTCTCTACACCTGTACATGCACACACTTGGAGGAGTTAAAATGAGCTTAATTCCTGAATATATTGCCTCAGCTCCAAAATGAATCATCACCCTGGGTGCTGGGGTGGTAGGTTGACATACAGGACTTAGCTAATAGAATCCTAATAGAATCTTACTTACTGGAGGCCTCCATGTGAACAATTGAGTGGCTACATGTACTTGCCAGATTTAGACAAATCTTTGTGTCTCTGATTATAGCTCTTGCTTTTCCACTTTTACTGGGGCATTGAGACTTTCAACCCATCCCAGAATATCCTGTTTAAATTCAGTAGTTTGTTTTGGGGAGAGAGTAACAAAAAACAAAAGGAGCAAAAAAATAGCCTCATTGGAATATGAATGAGAGGACCAGTACTTGAATGTGAATGGTGGAGACTTTGCTTCTTATCAAAAATGCAGACAATTCTGTGTTTGATTGTGGTGATTTAATTTTAAAATGCAGGTCAAAGACAAGAAAATAAATGGAGAGGAGATAAGAAAAAAAAAAAGAAAAGAAATTGCGTATTCTAACCAGAAAAAGAAAGAACAAAGAGAAGTGTATGGCTGGAAAGAGCATTTATATCATGAGAAAAACGCAGAGAAAAAGGAACTGAGATCAGCAGATAGTAGTCCATTTGAAACCAACCTTTTTTGGTCTTAAGAGTGACTATTTTGTAGACTATAGATTTTATCAAAGATGTCTTTATTTTTTTCCTCTACCTCTGGTTTGGATTGCTGTAGTTGTAGTTTAAGAAAAGAGAAGCAGAGAATCTATTAAAATATTCTGCCCTGTAAAATCATAACTCTAATTATGAATGTTTTACCTCCACAAAAAGATCATAGCAACAATATTTGTTCTGTGAAATTTTAAATTTAGCATCACATTTTTTTAAGCATTGGAGAAAATAAGAGAAGTGTAAAACTGCATTTTAAAAAATGTGTTCATGCTTCAGTATATATGCTATTTAATTCCAGGATTTGGTTCACTATCATGTATGCTGGTGGTAGTATGTTAAATTGTTCAATACCACATGATACAAATTTTTTTCATTTTTCTAATAACTAGTAAATAATATATGAGCAAGATTCCGTTTTAAAATGAGTTTTAGAAACTTATTTTAGCTTTTTTGCCATCTTACGATTTATAACATCTTGCATAATTTTTCATAATTATTTTGTCTTGCATTGATGGCGTTTTGTCCTACTGATACATCATTGTTTGTGTATTCCAAAGGCAAACAGTGCTTAGTGTAGTCTTTAATTTTTTACACTCTATGCACTAACAACTTTTATTACTGAGTTTTAATGTCCTAGGTTTTAGTGATTCTATTTTCCAATATTTTAGTTGTCATTAAAGACACTTCTATATCTCTTCAAAAAATTCAGTTAGAAGTACATTAAAAGGATAGCTTTTCAAATTTATATTTTTATATTTACACTTCAGTTTTCCAACTTCGTGCCGTATTCAGCTGTGCAACAGTATAAATCAGCAGGCTTGGAGCAGACGTGCTGAACTGTTAGTAAGCTTGCAGCCTGGCTGGTGAGAACCGTGGGTGTTTTGGCCACTTACTCATTGTGGGAAGGTTGTGTTTTCTAAAGGGAATGGAGATTAGTTAACTCTGGCAAGTCCATGAGTTGGAAGTCATTTGAAGAGTACACCTGTTATTTTATTCAGGCTTTCTTCGAGGCAGTATTTTTATATGTTAATTTATTATTTAGCTTCTATTTTTTGTCATCTCTGAGTTATTTTTAACTGGACTGGTCTTTATAAAAAGCTTTTTGGTTTTTTTTATATCGAGCTTGTATGTCTTCCTCACCCAGAACAAATTGGTTAACTTTGTTTGGGAATACTTTGGCTAAGCAGCCAGACCACAGTACATTGAATTGTGGCACCGACGTCGGGGTAGCTGAGTAATCTTTGGCAAGATACATCTCAACGATTTGCAGATTAGGTATATACTGCTGCCTGCTACCTCTGACAGCAAGAGTGTTTGCTGACTATTTTTCCTTGGAATTTCCTGTGTTTTCTGAACTTGTCAGTGTATTAATAGAAAATATAATGTTAAAAACTGTTCGTGGAGTTAAGGGAAAGGAGAGGAAGGCATCTCACAATCTTCTAAAGAATTAAACAAAAATGTTTTCTTTTACATATTCAAGTTGGCTAGCCTTCAGTATTAAAAAGAAAAAAGATTTTATCGTAGTTATGCTTTAATTTTATTTCTATATAAGTCAATTGCATTTTATTTTGGTTGCATTGAAAAATATTTTCCTTCTTAGGGAATGTCATTTTATCTGACTTTGCTCATTGAAAAAATATTCATCCCAATGTTTTCATCCATGGGACATTAATATTAATCATACTTATTTTTTTTCTTTTTATATCAAGTTGCTTTATTCAGCCACATTTTTCACATTGTTACAATTTTATACAGTGTAGTCAACAGTTAGTAACTTTTTTCCTTTCTTTTGCTTCTACTACATTTATTCCTAAATTTTATCAATTTATTCCTAAATCGATGTAATTTATATGCTCAGAAAATAATGAGTAACAAACTATTGGCCCAGTAAATATCAGGATATGGAGGTGGAAAGTCATCCTAGATCTAAAAGTTTGGAATTAAAAAAAAAATTTATCAGGATATAAAAAAGAATGAGAGAGAAACAATTAAAAGGACTTTAACCTAAGAGTTGTGGTTAATTTGTTTACATGGATTTTGGTTGGGAAGTTCTTTTAGGATATGTATAGAATTTTTCTTTTTACCCATTTCTTAATTGTACTAGTAAAAGGTACTGTTGCAAAGCATATAAAAGTAATAACACTGCTGATTTTGCCTTTTAAAAAACAAAAACACTCTTCAACGTGATTCTTTACAAAGCTAATCAGTATTTACTATATTATCAGATAGATCTCTAATTTTTGGAAATTTCTTTCTTTCTTTTTTGGTACCAGGGATTGAACTCATGACCTTGTGCTTGCCAGGCAGGTGCTTATACCGCTGAGCTAAATCCCTGGCACCAGATCTCTAATTTTTGAAAGGTAGAACCTGTGTCTTCTTCCCAGTAATATAAGTACATCTTTGTGTGATACAGACAGGTCAGGATGTATTTGTTGAATGAAATCTTGATATAACAGCCCTAAAAGTGTAAGCATTTATTTATATTTTGATGAGGTGTGATGACCTCTCTAAAAGGAGATGTTTCTACAATTTAATGTACTTTTTCTTTAGATATGTACTTTGAGAAATTAAATTCTAAATGCTTTGAAACAGAGCTGCTTTTGTCCTTAGGTAATTAACATTGAAGTAAGAATGTTATCTGCCAACACATGCAAGTTATGCCCATTAACCTCATTTTACCCCTTAAGAGGAAATTCTACAGCTAAAAGAAATAATAAGGCATAGTAGACAAAGTAATAAACAACCAAGATTAAAGCCTTTGCTCTGTTCCCAAACTCATCATTAGGAAAGACTTGGAAATTTTAATGTATTGCCCTATATGGTCTTTTCCAATTACAAACCCGGAATAGTGATGAATAAAATAATGCTATCATTTGCTCATGTGGCATTGCGGCTCAGTTAAAAGGGTCACATCACGTTCCTGTAGCAGAGTTACATTGAGTATCTGCCAAGATGGAATCACATTCATCCCAACTTAAAAATGGGTCCTTTACTGAATATATTATGTGAGGCTTGTGCTGTAAGCCATGTAAGCTCTCCAAATAATATTGGTTTGGTTCTGTTTAAAATAAGAAGGCAACATAAATAAAAAGCCAAAAACTCCAAAAGGAATCTAGCTTAGTTCTGTTTTTACAGCGTAAAAATGGAGCTGCATCCCCCCAGCATTCTGGCAGGTACCCGGAGAAGTAAATGCAGATTACCAAAGGTTGTTTGTTTCTCCTCAGTCAAAACATAACCCTTTTCTTCTGAGTTCACTTTTTAAAAAAATTATTTTATTTTTTATTTCAAAGAAATTAAAAGAAAATAAAACAATAAAAATGATACAAGATTTCAAAACAAGCTGATAGGAAATTAACAATAGTCATTATATTGCATATAGTTATCTTCAAAGTAATTGCTCAGATTACAAGATACAGCAGGCATGCAAAACAGATCAAACAGTATAAGCAATCCCAGTTTCTTCCAAGTTCATTCTTGTTGACCTCTTAGAATTCCAGACCGTCTGCGTAAGGTTCCATCTTCCCCAGTTTGTTTTTGTTTGTACCTAGATTCCATTGCTGAGTTCAGAAGGACTCAAAACAGCCTTTTGTCAGACTTCACCAACTGTCATATAATACAGAGACATAGTGGGAAAGAGCAGATTGCCTTTCACAGTTGAGTAAAAATCTAAGGGCTTGGTTTGTAGCTCATGTTTATAGTATTTGTCTAGCATGCATTAGGTCTGTGCTGTATCCTCCAACATGGGAGTGGCAGTAGAGGAGTGTGAGTGTGTGTTAAAAGTTTACCTTCATATAACCAATGAATACTTTCCATCTATTGTATTTCATTTGCTCCTCACAACTACCTTAGAAATAGTCTGCAGGTGTTATTAATCTCATTTAATAATAAGTCAAAATCAAGCTACACTCAAATATTATGATGCCAAACCCAGTGATTCTTCCATTTTAGGTTACATGCTGTAAATGGTCCTTCGAAGAAATTCCCTTCAGTGTTCCTCAAATGACTTTTTTAGG
Source organism: Dolichotis patagonum (assembly GCA_004027295.1). NCBI lineage: Eukaryota > Metazoa > Chordata > Mammalia > Rodentia > Caviidae > Dolichotis > Dolichotis patagonum. The sequence goes on along the minus strand of PVJX010001769.1, from coordinate 86,539 downwards.
CCCTGGAGTACATCTAGCTAAAGAAACTAATTTAGGTTTTCTAATTTACTTAATCATTACCACATGATACTGACTTAATGAGGTTGCAATTTCATGTCAAATGATCTATTAAAGAATTGATCGTACGTCACTAAAGTGGCTTTTTTTACATACACTGAACTTGATCATTGCTTACATAGAATTAATTGAATCTGTGTCTGTCATATCATGTTGATATTTACCTGCATTAACTCTATTTGCAAACATTTTTTCGCTGTTTACAGTGCTCTAATTCATTATTTTTATAACAGCTAAACATTATCTTCCTTGTGATCACATTGTGCAAAATGGTGAAGCATTCAAACACTTTGAAACCAGATTCTAGCAGGTTGGAAAACATTAAGTAAGTATTTTGTATTTTAATTATCATATTTGACAAGCTAAGTAAAAGATATTCTCCACAGGGAACACAAGCATTTTTGCCTTCTGTGAACTGTAGAAATTATTCAGAATGAAGTTTTACAAATCAAAGTTGAGTGTCACTCTTACCATGTTACAGACATTGGTCAAAAATTAGGTAATTCTGTCGATCTAGAGTGAAGAAATTGTTTCAGTGGCTTTGTGGAAATTTCATATCACTGTAGCAATTTCATTTGAATTTAAAATGCAGTTCAAAATGATGTTCCTGTTTGCATGGCTGATATGATTATATTGTTTGTTTTGTTAAATGACTTTTTGATTTAAGGATTCTGAGCAGATTCTCCTCCTAATCCTGTTTTCCTAAGAGAATTTACTCTATTACTACTATTAACTTGAAGATTATCTGTTGTTTTCATGCTAATTAAACAAATGTTTACTTTATCTCAATGTTGAGTAGAAACTGCAGTATTCTATCAATGGAAAAATGATATCTATTAACAAAAAATTGATGTTGATTCATTAAATCATCTTATGGAAGCATTTTCAGAGTTATTTTTAAAGTATGAATCTTGAGAAATAGATGAGCTATTCAAGTTGGTTGTAATAGGATTATAATATTAAAGATACTATTTTTAATGTAAAAATGGCAGATCTATAGTAAGGATACTTTTTTTAAAAAAATAGATGTTTGGGGTAGGTTAGTGCCAGCTTCATTGCATGTTGCATGGTAAGAGAGAGAGCTAATCTTTAGCATCTCTCTCTTTTCTTCCTTTTCCTCTTTCTGTCTTCTCATCTACACCAGTAATTACCGTGTTTGTGATGGCTACTATAATACGGACTTACCTGGGTAAGGTAGAACCCTACATTAACAAATGTATGGCATGATTTATATTCTTTACAAATCCGTCAATATCATGAATTGCCCTTAATTTTTATAGTTATTTTGGATTATCTAATTTGCTGTAGTATTTTAAATTATAATGTGCTTTTATTTTTTAATTGCTTGCCTCTGCATTTTGACTTTCTTAATTTTGACTAATTTATAAAATATTATAAATGCTTTCTTATTACTTTCTATTTTAATTCTGTCTAATAATTTTGTTTCTCTTTTCTGCTTATAATGCTTTCTAGCTATGAAGATAATAAGCCATTTATCAAGTAAGATCATTAGTTAGACATGGAATGCACTGACTTTAAATCCTTCTCATTCCCTCCTATTTTCTACAGTTCTTTTCTCCTTAAGCTATTCATGATGAAATCTCTCCAAAGTTATTTTATTTTGAAGTTGTGCTCATGTTTTTATCTCATTTCAGCTAGGCTTCTTCATGCTTTAGTTATAAAACCTAAGGTTCACCTAAGACTAGTTTATTAGAATCGGAAGTTTAGGTGTCCAGTGATTATCTGCCATTTAACCTTTCTGTCTGTGTCACATTATTCAATATCATATGAGTACACCACCAGGATCAAAACATAGAAGTAAGCTAATTAAGGGCTGCTTGATTTCTGTAACCAAAATGTACATAAAAAATGATAAAATCATGGGGGATGTTGTACACCTTGTATTTTAATATAGTTCTGATACCTGTTTGTTCTGGAGTAAGAAAAGGTCAGACCTGCTGTTGCTGTTTTCACTGGAGGATGCAGTACTAAATACTATTGTTCTTTCTTAACCAATGAAACGTTAAAGACAAAAGGCTGTTGAATTTGAATGTGAACATAGAGAAAGTCAACCGCTACCACTGATATGTTAATAAATAAGCTTGATAAGTGTTTTTCACCTCGTGGAACCTGTTAAAAAATGCACTTTATTTTTTCAGGTCTTGGGTGCTGGGCGCCTTTGCTCTTCTGTGTCTTCTTGGCCTAACCTGGTCGTTTGGGTTGCTTTTTGTTAATGAGGAGACTATTGTGATGGCATATCTCTTCACCATCTTTAATGCTTTCCAGGGAGTGTTCATTTTCATCTTTCACTGTGCTCTCCAAAAGAAAGTAAGTGAGTGAAAAAACATCCCAGGGCTCAGCTCCTGCACTCTTTCATTTGAAAATAATGGAAATAATAGAAAACGTTGTTAAACTACTGCTGATTTTTTTTTCTAAATGTCTTTATTTGCGAATTCATGTTAATACTCATCTGGAAATAGATGTATAAAATTAGATACCACTAGTCATCATTTGGTTCTCAGTTTGAGAATGAGGTTAACCAGATACTTAGGTTAAGATTTTGGCTTTGCTAGTAGCTTCTGTAAACTGCTTCATTTACATGGTTAAAATACCAAAACAGTTAAGTCTGTTCTTTGCTAACAGGCACGTAGTGGTCCAAAATGAAATTGCATATCAGGAATAAATCATGTTAATTTTAAGAACATGAGACATACCAAAGACTATTAGTAATATTGCCTTTTGAATAATGTTGAAAGATCTAAAAACCACTAATTTACACCTCACATCTTTTTCTTGATTTGCTGGTAAGTGAAAGTCAGCAAGGAAAAAGACTCATAAACTAAAGTTGAAGGCAAAAAAATCTAGTGAGATGTAACCCTACAGAAATTGCTTACCTGCCCTTTAACTTTAAAACGTCTGTGCCTTTCCAAAGGAAGTACCCTCTCCCTGCCTGCATAGCCAATGCAGTCTTTTCATTCTGTCTCCACTAGTTGGTCACTAAATTGAACAAAGAAGTAGAATGGTGAAAGTGAAAACTATTATGTGTTCAGTCCTGACAAGATGATAGTGTTGTTACTGCCATCGGTTTTGAATAAGCTATAATTTTGAGATAATGACAGTGGGATGTGCAATCCTGACAGAGGATGTACATTCACAGCAATATAGGCATTAGGCCAGAGCAACACCGGAGGGTAGTATTAGAATAAAACACCATTTTGATTGCCATTGTCTTGGGTTATACAGCACTTCAGGCCAGTTAATATCCATTAAATATGTAGAAGCATTTTGTGAGGTATCATGTGATACATAATCACCACGAACTTTTACTTTCCCAGCATTGGACAGGGGTAACCTTAATAATGCCTTTGTCTCATATAGTTCTGTGAATGAGTATCCTGTGTACAAGCGCAGGACTGAATATTCACAATTTATGGAGATTGTGCCAAACATCTTTGACAGGAAGCATAAACTTAGCAGAAAAAGAGTTAAGTAGTCATTTCTTCACACAGTTCCATGCATTAAATGAACAAGGAGTTTTTCCTATGCTTTCAACTGTAACAACTACCTTTTAAGAGCATGTTGCACTTCTTTCTAAATGTCATCCTTAGTCTTGGACACATCTTCTTGGTGCCAGGATTGTCAAGCGTATGATATGAAATGGTTAAATTAAAATCCTGGTTCTTCCTGCTTGAATGAACATATTTAGGCCATGAAAAAGCCCAACCACAATGTTGTTTGTTCTAATAGGTATAATTAAATGAAGTCACGATGGTGAAAATGCAAGTCCACTTAGATTTGAAAGGTCATCTAGTGACTTTAATTTTCTAATTGTGCAAGGAGTAAGTGTCACAGCTGTGGTCTCTGGAGTCATATAACTTGGAATTATCATTTGGAAAGGATTTTTACAATGTGCTAGAAAAAATTTTTCTTATTCAATTTGTGCTCCTGGCGTATCTTGTAACTTCAAAGCTGGTTCACATGTGTAGTAAAATGTGTATCCTGGCCAGAATACACAGTTCAGCAGCCCCGCCCCTCCTCCCTGGCCTGTGCACACTGCTCAAGGTGAGGACTATCACTTAGCAGTTATTCAGACTTAGCTTCTTAGAGGTTGGTTTAACTTCCTTTTGGGCCTAACAGCTTTTCTGTCTATTCATTAAGCTTTAGTGGAAAAGGGAAATTACATGAGTAACTGATTAATGTGAATGGAAATTGCATAAACAGTTCTGTTGTGTGCTAATGTAGTGAGTTCAGGCATCTTAGACTCTCTGCACTAAACATTAAAGCTGGACATACCAGAAAATGAAGAAAACATTCCATCCTAATTACTGGCAAATGTATCAAAGTACTTCCCCCCCCCCACTTTGTTTTTGAGCCAAAATAGTCCTGTCATTACAAACAGTTTTACCCGCCAGACTTAGCAATCCAGTCAGAGAGGTATTGCATTACTCTACCAAGGAGACACGCATCACACACAATATAAAGGACTGACTTGAGTTATACATTGGTTGGATATAGTGAAGTACTGAGCATACTGGTGCATGCCTATAATCCTGCCTGCTCTGGAGGCTGAGGCAGGAGAATTACAAGTTGGAGGCTAGAATAGACAGTTTACCAACACACTGTTTCAATATAAAATAAAGTTTAAAAAAAAAGAAAAATTAAGAATTTTAAATTAAGCAAGGTAAAATAATACTAAATTTTGTTTGACTTTCTTAGCACAAAATACAAAAGTGTAGGTATGAAGTATATAAATACAGAATAAAACTTTAAATATATTGCTGTTGTATGAACAACACTTACATAATAACAGGGTACAAAGCATTTCCGTATGTTAAGGAAATTATAAAGATCCCACGAGCTCTTCTAGCAGACCGAAATACTTGTGATACTGCTTTAGCAATTCAGTGAACTTGGTTTTTGCAAGTTCAGTGTATTTTCTTCATGCATATGTCTTAGTGGAACTTTTGATTCTGCTGTTGTCTTCCCTGTTCATTTGATTAGAGAAACAAAAGCAAGTACGCTCATATGAATCCCTGGGTTCTGTGGTTCTTTATTCAACACAGGTACGGAAAGAATATGGCAAGTGCTTCAGACATTCGTATTGCTGTGGCAGCCTCCCCACAGAGAGCCCCCACAGTTCTGTGAAGGCATCAACCACCAGAACCAGTGCCCGGTATTCCTCTGGCACACAGGTAACAAAGAGTTTGACAGCATCTTTAATTAACCTTATTTATAGAAAGCCTACGGAGACATGTTCTGTTTAGATGCACTAATTGTTTCCTCATTATAATGATCCAGGTAGTAAATACCTGGTTCTTTAGTATTTTGATTTTAATTTCTTTTTAAACATGCACTCAAGTTGTTTATTTAGGTGTAAACGTCCTCCTTTTTGAAGAACTGGGTTCGTTAAGAAGTGTATTATACTGTTAAAATCCTAAGGTCATTCAGCACAGGGCTCACAGCATGCACAATGAACATTTGTTGACTAATTCGTCATCGTCACCACTTTTTTAAGCCAATAAAATAACACATTTTTAAGAGTGGAAAATTAAATGTCCCTTATTAAAGAAGCAGCAAGAGAGTGTAGATATTTTTAGTTTTAGAGCAGAAACAACACATTCTTTAAAAGGGTAGTTGATAATCCTACACAGATTGCTAAGAATAAGTGTTTGTGTGTTCTTAATAAGGTAAGTTTGGGAAAACTAACATAACGTATGTGTCTTGCTGTTTTATGTTAATAGAGTCGTATAAGAAGGATGTGGAATGACACTGTGAGAAAACAATCTGAATCTTCTTTTATCTCAGGTGACATCAATAGCACTTCAACACTTAATCAAGGTCAGTTACTAGGAAATTTTGAGTTTACAATATACAGTATAAATTTTATACTTTTTGCCAACTTAGAATAATTCTAGAGAAAATGGTAAACTTTCCTCTTTGGGGTTTATATCACAAGTTTGTAAACCTCTTAAGTCATCTTTTATCATCATGTATAAAATCAGTAATTTTATTCAGTAATGAAATACATAAAATACAACTTTAAACTCCACATTCATGAGTGAAGGCTGGAAAAAAGTGATTTTTTAAAGCACATTTTGCCACAGATTAAGATGCTTTCCTTGTGCACATTTTTCTTTCCTAACCAAGGCATTTGTGAAAATTTTCTTCTTAAAACATGAATATAATTAGAATAATTAGTATTCATGTGAAACAGTGCTGATTTTGCAGTGAAAAAAACTGAAGATTTTGTAACATCTTTTTTTCAAAAAATAATAAATGACAAAATATTTACAGTAGATCCTGACTTAAAAAATTAAAGAATATATAAGTATATAAAGTAATTTTTTCCATATTGTTGTATCTTTAGTGGCAGCATTTCTCATACAAATCCACATAACCTCTAGGAAATAAAATAATTATGCAGGATACACACACAAGTGCATACACAGGTATTCCTGGGTGAAAGATTGGTAGATTTCACTCTAATGTAAAGAAAAATTCTTCCTGCTTAGGACCTTAGAAAGATAATTTACCCAGGTATTTTCAGGTTTGATATATTGAGGAATAATATAACAGAAGTAGAGTTTATCACAATGAAATGTTGACATTATTCTGGCAAGATTCTGGGTCAGAATGAAAACAAAAGAAGTATAAATGACATCAGTACAAGCCTGAATTTTAAAATATTGTTAGTCAGATTATATTAGTTATGCAAAACATGATTGCTATGTGAAGGTTGACAGTTTATCAGTTAGAATGAGTGAAATGTATGCTTATTCCATTGCTTTGATGTTTTGCCTGCTTCTACTAAGAGCCCATCAAAAAATAAGTGAATTGCTCAAAGATTAACTTTTGAAACCTGTCGCATGAGATTACAGAGCAGAAATTCTTATATAGAATTTGGGTGTGGTCTAATAATTCATTTTACCTATTTTTTTCCCTCAGCATGTATGCTTTTGCGTTTACTAAGGGAAGCTTTTTGCGTGTGTCGTAATTTTTACCTGTCTATGAAAGTTGTTTTTCCTCCTGCTTGTATGAGTTGGTATTAACACAGATGTTTTCATGAGGGATAATCCCACACCTGTAAATTGGAAAGTATGAGATTCCCTCTTCTGGGCTTTGGTGGTTATGTTTTTAATATTAAGCAGTAACATCTTGAAACATAATGTTGATCTCTATGCATTTAATTGCCATTTTTGTTTAACAGTAATTTTGTATAAATTAGCAAATGTCATCCTCAGCAGGTGTTTACTTGGGGGACTTACAAAGCACCTGTGAATTACTGAAATTTAACTTCCCTTTCCCTTTTTTCCTTCAAATTTAGTAGTTCAAATACAGTCAGAAAATTTCGGCAGGTTTCCCATTGCCAACTTGTCTGCTAACCTGACGCACTTAAAAAAAAGAAGAAAGAAAATATACAACTATAATAAATACTAAAATAAGAGAACTAATATATTTTTGCTTTTGTTTTTTGTTTGTTTTTTGCTTTAGGAATGACTGGTAATTACCTACTAACAAACCCTCTTCTTCGACCTCACGGCACTAACAACCCCTATAACACATTGCTCGCTGAAACAGTTGTATGCAATGCCCCTTCAGCTCCTGTATTTAACTCACCAGGTGTGCTAATACTTACAAATAAAACTACCTTTCTTTGCTGCTAAAGAGCTCTGATCTTTGCCCTGTTTATAAAATACTCAAGTTGCTGTATTTATTATTATATCTTTAATTCTCAATTACAAAGAAAATTATGGTATTGCCTATGCCAGGTTTCTAAAACTGCACTATATTATAGTAACAGCTCAGTCATGATAGTATTTACAATAATTATCCATGTTTTTAATACAGGTGGCATAAATCTTAATATATTATTACAGGACTGACATCACATGGTCCGAGAGCCCATCTTCAAGATTTATATCATTTAGAGGTATCACCTATCTATGTAATATATTGTTGAGTTGACTCTAAATCTTGCTGGCAAAATTTGTTTGTAGAATAAACTAGCTAATACAGATCATTTGGATGTCTAGGTGTAGAAAACTACATCTGGCATTATCAATATAACCAAACTATAGTATAGTGCAGCTTTATTGTAGTTTTCCTTTTGTCTTAAGGAGACTTTGAGAATACAGTTAATATTAGTCAGTTTATACCTATGGTTCTTAATCGGGGGGAGGGGGAAATCTGTCACTAACCTGTCCTGTTTACTGTTTTCTAATAGCTTTATATGTATTTAATATTAAGCAAACTTTCAAGATTTTGGTAAAAATGATGATATAATTACACTAGCGTATAAGTTTTGTGAATAATATTTACTGCTAAATTGAACACAGAACTTTGTTTCTGTGTGTTTGGGTTTGTTTTTTTTCTTAAAATTCTTTTTTAACGTAACTGCAGCTTCTGTTTTCACTCTCTTGTTTTCTTACTTTCCTTACGCTTTCCTCTAGCAACCTACAGAGAGACAAGTATGGGAGTAAAACTTAACTTTGCCTATCAAATGTAAATTTTTTCAGCATGATTTTTAACGGGCACAATTAAAACATAACTAGCAGTCATAAACTAGACTCAGCGGGCAAGTGGTTCACAATTTGCAACTAAAATGTTAACCAAATTCACACAGTACACCTATCTGTACTATCTTTTGTGAATTATAAAGTCTGTAGCAAATGCTGTCCATATTTAAGTATATGCAATGCTGAAATAATTTGCTCTATAAAGCCTGAAATACTGTCAGCCAAAATGCTTAATAATCGACTTATCATTTCTGCATCCCCACAGTAATCTTGCTACAGGCTGTGGAAAATCTTCAAGTGAATTACCTGAACATGGGCAGAAAAAGATGCCTCTTCAAAACCAAAGAAGCCTTAAATCTGCAGTATATCATAGAAAACACCTTTGGGATTATATCCAGTATATATTTTTATATTTAGTAAGGACTGATAAAAAGAAAATAAAATGCTTGAAAAGATTGCGCCTCCACAGAGGAAACAAACGCTGGCTTGTTATGTGTATGTCCATCACCTACAATTGAAAGTGCCAAACGTTTTCTAGTGGTAGATTTTTTAAATAAAATGGTGGCACATGCATACTAATTTATAAGCTAGAAAAATGTGAAGCTAAAGAAAACCTTACAAATAACCATTGTAACTTCATTTGACCACGGATCATGACACAAATTGAATTGGACATTTTTCAAATGTAAAACCTTGGTCCAAAGTTTTAAAATACTGTGAGTAACAATTACGTCCCAATCATAACAAACCCAACAGTTATCAGACTGGATAATTGGTTGTGAAATTGTGCCATACAGAGATTGGGTTTTTCTTTTTTCCTGAAAGAAATTGAGTTTTCTAGGATATCTGCAGCTTTAAGTGTGGCGTGAGCTCTAAACAGGAAAATTTCCTATTCTTTTCCAAGAATTAAAGTTTTCCCTAAACTCCTCCAAGCCTTGCATACGATGCAGCAGCCTCACAGTGGTCAGTTTCATTTCAATAACACCATTCATTCTTTTTTTTTTTATAGACCTATCTGTAGACAAGTGATTTTTTTTCTTCTAGGATTTTGAGAATGAATAACTAAACTTTCCATCGTGCAGACCATTTAATTTTCTCTTGACTTTTTTTTTCATTTGCTTGAGAAGCACTGTGATGTCCTAGTTTACATGTTTACGTGTCTGTAGAAAATACAACTCTGATTCAAATAGAGCATGTCACCATGTTTTTTTTTTCCTCCTAAACCTCTTTTCATATCTCAAGCAGATTTATCCAATCCTTCATTCCTTTAGAAATAAAAATATATTAGCCAAGGCTGACACCCTTCTCCCATTCCATAGTTAATATCTATTCTTGGTTTAATTTCTGTGACCCATATTTGAGAAATCTCTGAACATTTCTGCGTTTGACTTCCATGCCCATGGTGTCCTTGGGCCAGTCTTGTACAGTAGACTCTGCTGGTTCATTCGCTGCTGTCACTGTGACTGATGCAGACTGCAGGGCTGCGGGCCAACGTTGACCATTAGAAGCCTGGCGCCATTGCTATTAGAGAGGTGATTAGTACCAAAAGAAATCAAAATCATAAGCAATCTTAAATGAAAAGTAAAGGCTGCTTTTGCGGGTAATCTAATTTGTTGAACCCTTGCTCTGACTAAGTTGCTGAGAAGCTTAGAAATTCTTCATCATGTTACAATAAATCATTTTACTTTCTTTTATATATCAGCTACTCTTAGGCCAGATAGCCTGAGCAGACAGACATGATGTGAGTTGTTCAAAGTGAGTCATTCCACCTGCTGTCTATCATGTTGTTGGATGGTGCTTGTGGGCCCTTGGCCCAGTCAGTGTGAGAGATGGCTGTCTCTGTTTAACATAAGTTCTTTTGTATCTGTCCATTTTTTCATTCCTTTTTTTTAATTTCATCTCCAGAAAAAGGAAATGTTAGAATGTTGTTTTAAAAAGTTGCTTGCTAATATGTGGGTTTATGTTGTACATTTGCCTTTCGGTTTTGTATGTGATTTATTCCTTTTTAATTTAGTGTTGTTTAGGACAAATTCTGTTAATTTTATTTTTACAAACCATGGTCTTGTACTTTAAAATGTAAATGTCACTAATGAATTGCTTTGCATTAACTATGCAAGGGCATGGAGTGAAGTCTTATTTGTAAAGCATGTCAGAGATTCGACCAAAATTCAATTAATAACTACCGTCTCCCTGAAATTGAAGCAGTAATATTCTGTATGCCATTTTTCCTCCCTGGAAAACAGTATGATTTTTTTTTAACACTTTTTCCTGTTATCTAAGGGGATGCTACTGTTTACAGTTGGGGATGCAGGAAAGCCTGGCACTTTTCAAGTGTTACCTTTCAAATACAACTTTGTCCTGAACGACATTAAACAGTTTTGTGCAAAAGAGATAAAGTTGCTTTGCAAAGGAGCAGAGGCAGTAACGGTAACTCCCCCTTTCGGTTTCAGGACATTCACTGAACAATGCCAGGGATACAAGTGCCATGGATACTCTACCGCTAAATGGTAATTTTAACAACAGCTACTCACTGCGCAAGGGGGACTATAATGACAGTGTCCAAGTGGTGGACTGTGGACTGAGTCTGAATGATACTGCTTTTGAGAAAATGATCATTTCAGAATTAGTGCACAACAACCTGCGGGGCGGCAGCAAGACCCACAACCTTGAGCTCACACTACCAGTCAAGCCCGTGATTGGAGGCAGCAGCGAAGAGGACGCTCTGGTGGCCGACGCTGCGTCTTTAATGCACGGCGACAATCCAGGGCTGGAGCTCCATCACAGAGAACTCGAGGCACCTCTCATCCCTCAGCGGACTCACTCCCTTCTCTACCAACCCCAGAAGAAAGTGAAGCCGGAGGGGACCGACAGCTATGTCTCCCAGCTGACGGTGGAGGCCGAGGAGCACCTGCAGTCCCCCAACAGAGACTCTCTTTACACAAGCATGCCCAACCTCAGAGACTCTCCCTACCCGGAGAGCAGCCCCGACGTGGAGGAAGACCTGTCTCCCTCCCGGAGGAGCGAGAACGAGGACATTTACTATAAAAGCATGCCAAATCTTGGGTCTGGCCATCATCAGCTTCAGATGTGCTACCAGATCAGCAGGGGCAACAGCGACGGTTACATAATCCCCATTAACAAAGAAGGGTGCATCCCGGAAGGGGATGTTAGAGAAGGACAGATGCAGCTGGTAACCAGTCTCTAAGAGCACCGCCAAGGAATCCCGCGGGCCACATGCAAGTATTAATAAACAAAGACTCTTGGCCCCGTGCAGCTCCCGCCCATTCTGCGTGAAGAGACGACTCTGTTGACCTGTGGTTCTCTGGTGTAAAAAGAGATGACTGAACCTTGCAGTTCTGTGAATTTTTATAAAACATACAGAAACTTTGTATATACACAGAGTATACTAAATGAATTATTTGTTACAAAGAAAAGAGATGCCAACCAGGTATTTTAAGATTCTGCTGCTGTTTAGAGAAATTGTGAAGCAAGCGAAACACAACTTTCCAGCCATTTTACTGCAGCAGTGTGTGAACTAAATTTGTAAATATGGCTGCACCATTTTTGTAGGCCTGCATTGTATTATATACAAGACGTAGGCTTTAAAATCCTGTGGGACAAATTTACTGTACCTTACTGTTCCTGACAAGACTTGGAAAGCAGGAGAGATATTCTGCGTCAGTTTGCAGTTCACTGCAAATCTTTTACATTAAGGCAAAGATTGAAAACATGTTTAACCACTAGCAATCAAGCCACAGGCCTTATTTCATATGTTTCCTCAACTGTACAGTGAACTATTCTCATGAAAAATGGCTAAAGAAATTATATTTTGTTCTATTGCTAGGGTAAAATAAATACGTTTGTGTCCAACGGAAATATAATTGTCATTAAAATAATTTTAAAAGTTTGAAGAAAATATTGTGAAAAGCTCTTGGTTGCACATATGTTATGAAATGTTTTTTCTTACACTTTGTCATAGTAAGTTCTACCCATCTTCACTTATTTTCCACTGTATACAGTGTTCTGCTTTGACCAGTTAGTCTTTATTCTTACATTTAAATTTCTTATTGCCAAAAGAACGTGTTTTAATGAGGAGAAAACTCTCTGAAGCCAGGTATGCCATGCCTTGCACAAGTGTGGTGAAATCTAGGACAGATTGTGTGTCAGTCCCTCTGTTTATTCTTGAACAGGGGGCAAAGAGGGCACTCGGCACTTCTCACAAACTTTCTGGTGAACAAAAGGTGCCTATTTTTTAAAAAATAAAATAAAACATGAATATTACTCTTCCATATTCCTTCTGCCTATATTTAGTAATTAATTTATTTTATGATAAAGTTCTAATGAAATGTAAATTGTTTCAGCAAAATTCTGCTTTTCTTTTCATCCCTTTGTGTAAACCTGTTAATAATGAGCCCATCACTAATATCCAGTGTAAAGTTTAACACGGTTTGACAGTAAATAAATGTGAATTTTTTCAAGTAGTTAATGTGCACTTTTATGTGTGCTACTTAATTGGCTTTGATACATTGATCCTTTTCTTCACCTCTGTCCTTTTGGTTTAGGTTGCTTCTGACTATAACCTATGGATATTGAAAGAGTAGGAATAAATACCTGTTTATTCTTTATGATGAAAAGAACATATTTGTAGTATAATAAACATTATATATGCACAAAATCTAGCCGAAAAGCTTTGATAGGGAAATATTCTGAAAATATTTTTGTTTGTTGCGTCATACACAAAAAGGCCTTACCATCAAATTTGGGCATCATAAAAATGATTTTTTTAAATTGACTTTTCAGCAATATATTCAGAAATTCCTAAAACATACTTCTGCAGTTTGAGGATAAATATCTTTATAGACGGCTGTGAATGGTAATTTTTGTTATCATGGCAAGGTTTTACTCTAAGTTCAAAAATCATATAATTGAATCTCAACAAATAGATTTTTTCCTGTTTATATCATAAACATTCATACCAAATTCTTCTAAAGCTTAGTGGTTCTCGATTGCTTCCACCAAGTTAGAAATCACCTCATGGACACACTTGGTCTTAACTCTTGAATTTTAAAGAGCAAGAATTTTTTTTAAGTTTGTATTCCTCTATCTAAAGGTGGATAACAGTGAAATAGACACTAAGTAATGAAGCATTATAAACATAGTGAGGTAAAAGAGAAGCCATGTACCTATGAGGACTGATCAAAAAATACATCGTATGTTTACGTTTTTTTAAGTATTACAGGAAAAAAGACACCTTACCATTAATTCTCCCTCAAGGCACCTCACCCGGGGCACTGGTCCTGTCATTCCTGTCGCTCTGAGACAGTTCCCAGAGTGTCTTAAAAGGGGTAATCAAAAATACAGTGCATGCTTCTGCCGAATGCCAGCCCAGGGAGAGGCAGGCTCCTAACCACGCGGTGTGTCCTTCTCCACCTCACTCACACAGGCACAGGCAGCGCTGGGCTTTTCCCCAGATCTAAATGACCAGGAAAGGTGGTGCTTTGAATCCACTCAGGACATCGAGGCAGTCATGACAGCGCAACTAAAGACACTCCTGAAAATTTCCAGACCTACTTCAACAATTGCCAAAAAAATGCAGGCAGTCTCTTGGAAGTGAGGATTTTGAAGGGAGTTAATGGCAGTGTGTCTTTTACGATAATAAAATTTTTAAAAAATTTAAACAGTTTTCATATAGATGCATAGAGATGAGCATATAGATAATTAGAAGAAATTCTCTCACCTCTCTGTAAGAAATAATGTTTGAACAAATTTAACAATCCTCTGAGAAGGAGGACCTGTAATTGTTTTCGCTAAAATTCTTCAGGAATTTATAAAATTTTATTTGATGGGATGGGGCATTAAATAAACATTTTCATTTTCTGTCTTATTACACTTTCTTTCAGCATCTGAACTTACACAGTATTATGTGATAAATGCTTCACATACCAGCTAGCTCTTTCAGGAAAGAACTGAAAAACAAGAAGAAAGGCAGCATTGCTTATTCAGTCAGTCCTGTTTCTTTTGGGTAGTACTGAAAACTCAGTTATGATATAAACAAGTACATGGTACCTAATGGTTAATTTTCTGTTTAGCTAAGGTAAGTTTTTTAAATAAGCTTTATCCTTTAGAATACAATTTGGAAGTTTTCATGCATCTTTGTCACCAAAAAGCATTGCTTTTGAATCCAATTTCTTTATAAAAATGTTAATTTGCTGTAGATCCCAAGTAGGATTCCCCCTAGTATAAGATAGTTTTTTATGTTTAAAATCATTAAACTACTGACTTCCTTTTAGGGCTCATGTACTCATTAACTTGGAGGTTTTCTTTCAGGACTTCATCTAGGTACTAGTTTCGACATTCTTGATAGTTACGCTGCTGTAATCGGAACTATGAATATAAAAAGTTACGTTCCTGTTACTCTTCCCTGGGATAGTGACTCTAATAGTCTATTAACAATTAGGGTGTCTTAGGTCCATTTATTTTAGATGTGACTTAATACAGTACAGATTATTCTAAATTGATCTTTTGCTTTAATTTTTTAAAATGCTTGTTTGTTCCATTTGCAAAAAATATAGTTTATACATGCATATATGTTCATCTTAAAGGCTTTTATAGTCCTTTCATGTGAAAGGGAATATAAGTCACTTAAATATGTTTTAAATTCCAACTTACATTCGGGAGTTCTTACATGTAGTATTTTAACCAGTAAAAGAACAATTAGCCAAAGACCGTCCCTGTACTCTTCCTCTGAAGAAAAGAAGTATCATGCCCAAATCTCTTACCACGTTTCAAAGAAACGCTTCACATGCACTGGTTTTATAAATATATTTACAATGCTCTGCATACTTACTGAAATGAGAAAGGACACCATGTGCTTTTCGATCAATTCAGACTTTGAACTTCTGCCTTAAAACTGACCTTGAATATGTTCCTGTGGAGGAGAGAGATTTGTAAAAATTTAACTCTGTAAAATTTTTATTAGATGCAATTGTCTTTTAAAAAAGAAAGAATGTACATTAGCTGAATTTCTGAAAAAAGCTCATCATATTGATCCTGACACGTTCTTTAAAGACTGTTCCTTGGAGTATCTTACAAACAGAACAGTATCAAGAGTTCACACAGGGCTTTGCACCAGCTCTTTCTCTTTCCAGGAAATTATTGCTTTAAATCACAAACATCAGTATGAGAAGTTAGTGGCATGTTGAAAAGAGATGAGAATTACTTCACAGCACAAGATTAGTACACTTTGGGTGACGTGTTGTGTCACATGCTTTCCCCTAGTGAATACCATGGTGATTGTCTGCAGTCAGATAGTATGTACCGGCAACCTAGAAGCATTAGTGCTAGTGTGTTTGGAGATAATTCATGGCAATCTTAATTATCATTCAAATAGCTGGAGATGAGAATTTTCTGTTTGATTCTTCAGTTTGATTCCTTCTCCAAATGATCATAGGAACATACTACATTAGCTATATGCACCAAGCAAAAAAATTAGAATGCTTAAGGAAGATACCACGTGTTTAGCCCACAAGCTTTTACTTAGGTCTTGAACCTTACTGCAAAACGTACGTCACTAACAAACTCTGGGCAGTCATCCTGGTTCATCTTAAAGGCACTGCAGCCACTGAACTTGAAAGCCAGGCTACCATGTCTCTGTCAAAGGGCGTTAATGATGAGCTATAAGTGTACCGTGTAATAAAGCTGATACAGTGTTCTGTAAGTGTTTTTCAAATACTGAAAACACACCACTCCTCAGGTCTTAACGAAGGCTTCTTTGGAGTCTCCATCTCTCTCCCGAGGCCGTTACTATTCAGGGAGTGCAGTTTTTCAGATATCTTCCAAGTCCAGTTTAGTTTTTAAAGCCAATGCTTTCACTGGTGAAATTTTTCTGATGTAATGCATTGTGAAGTGCTGTCAGGTATCAATGCTGGAATTGAACATTGTAGACCACCATAAATGGTAAAATGGGTAACCCAATAAAACAGCCCACCAGAGTCTACTTGCGATGGCAGGGTAGAGGTTACCCCATGAATGTGTCACATGTTTTTCTATTATGTGCTTATTGGAGCTGTAAGACCAGAATCTCGTAGAAACATTTAAAAGGCATGGTTAATCTGAGGCAGTGCTGTGTGACTATGAGACTAGTGTTGAATAATCAGTTTATGAATAGTTTTTCACACGCGTTTTTAAATCATGTCAGAACCAAGCTCCTTAAAAAGGATTTTGGCAGTCACAACAACATGGCTTTCCTGTTTGATTGTGCAAAGCAGAAATGACTAATATTTTGATATTCCCTCAAAACCTGACAGCTACCATATAGCGCCAAATGCTCAGGAACAATGATAAGTATCAGAGATACTGATCGAATGAAAGGTCCATTTACTTGTTCTGCTAAAATATTAATCCTAGAAAATAGACAGCTTTTAAACCAAGACAGTGTTAACGTACAGCCAGTTCTTTCAACAGTGTAATAATAAGGAACTACCCAACAAGAATTGACTAATTTTACCACAGACTAAATGACTTTGTCCCATTCACTATTTATATATTGTAACAGGAGTGAAATTGCTAGCACATACCTTTTAATAGATGCTTCAGTATATACCAGGCTCCGTACTAAATGTTATGTTCTTTATTGCATTTAATCCCCCCAGTGGTCCTCGGAGGAGGATACTTCCCGTCCACTTTTGCAAAAGACATCTTGCTCCATCTTGCAGCTGCTGAGCGGAAGAGGTTGCACCAGGACGTTGTAGAGTTGGAGCATTTAACCAACGAGTGTTTTGCTTGGAGTTCCAGAAATATTCCTACTATATTATAGATTCTTTCTTTGCTGCCAGTCATAGAAAGAAGGCTTCTTGGTTTTGAGCCTCTCGATGTAAAGGAAAGTGAGGAAGTCAGTTGAAGCCAAAGTGTTTCAGAAGAAGGCATCCCTGACAGAAGATAATTTTAACTTCTAACAGATAAAATATTGGCAGATGTGGGCCTATCAGCTGGGTGGCAGCCAGCCAAATGTAAAGTTGTTTATTGGCTATTGATGTCTCCGTTAGATAGGATTTAAACAAAAGCCTATCAGGAGGGAAGTTTTGTGATAGGGAAAGAAAAGATTTTGATTCAGAACTTTCTAGTTCTTACCTGACTAGTGAGATAATGCCAGCTTACCTAGATGGCAGTGGGACCCCAAAACTATGAAAAATGAGAATCTTTTCATTTAAGGATTTTATTTGGCTTTGCTTCCCTGAACAATTTAGCTATACCAACAAAAAAGCCATATGAAAAGTAAACAAGTATTGTTTCCTTATACTCTTAAAATTAATAGTTTCAAATTATGTATAGTTTATGGTGTTTTAAATTTCATAATCTCTTTCTTCTGTCTTTACCATTTGACCAGAAATCTACTCTTGATCTAAGAAGTGAAGTATTTGTAGTAAAACACTATCATGGTCTTCATTTGTTTCCAAATATGTCCTGCATGGGCCTGGACATATGAGAGTGGCTCAGTGGGCCAAGCTGGGTAGTGGGCCCTATAAATTCGGTCATTGGAAATGTAATCTGCTAAGGCAGGTGTTGTGCTCACATAGGAGATTTTTCCAGTGCCTGGGAAGAAACGCAGGACCTGTGTGTGCCAGGCAAGGATGCCCGTCCACTGAACTCTACACCCAATCTTTGACCTTTCCAATTGATCGTAGGGATTCTTAGAGTTGTCCAAGGTAAGTATTACACAAGCAAGGAAACTGAGTACTTAAATATTTTAACTTAACAAAGCTGTAGGGTAGAAATTCGAATGCAACTGTGTGCTTGAACTACCACTTAGGCCCTGTTCCATTCCAGCTCTGGGGACAGGCTGGCCCCTCCAAAGTCCCCAGGAGCTCGGCTGTAATTTGTACCAGAAGCCCAGTGCACTGACTTCAGGGCCCCCTGCTTAGGTCGAGTCCCTTGGAACTAGGCTCCTGGGAAAGACAGAATGTCGTTGCTGGCCGTTCTGTCCACCCTGAGTGGCCTTGTGGGTGCTCTTAGCTTTTGTCTTCAGCTCCTGCCTCCCTTCATCCTTTACTTTCCCTCCGTGTTTTACCCTTTCAACCGTTTGGCTTCTCTCTTTTTCCCTGATTTTTATTTCACATTAATATTCATTCTAGTTCTTAATCCTACTCCCTGATACTTCCATTTTGTGGATTTAGCCCTTCATATCCCCGCCCTTTCTCTCTCTCTCTCTATATATATATATATGCAAGTGGGTGAGTTTTTCTTTTTATCTGTCTTACGACTTTGCTTTTTAAAATTCATTTATTTTTATATTTTTATCAGTAATGTTTAATGTCTGTTGGAATAGAAGCCTGCATATATTTAAATTTCTCCTTAATTCCACTTTTTAACATCCTTTTTATTTTCTATTTATCCTTTCATAGTTTTAAACATCTATTTCTTTGCACACTTTCTACCTTCTTCCTTTGTTCCTTCCTCTCCTTCATTTCTCCTTTTCATTAGAAAAAGACATCCAATAGATGGAAACACTGATGGTCTCAGTCATTTCAGTTCTTCCTATAATTTCAGTGCCTTACATTTTAGAAGCTGTAAACTTTTAGAAAGAATCTAGGGAGAAAGTGTGATGGGAATAGGATGCACTTTTATGATTTTTCTGTAAGCCTTTTAGTTATCCACACCTAACTTGACATTAAATTTTTGCACTTTATCCCTATTGAGTCTTTTCAAGAGTCACCTTAACAATTCTCCTGTTTTAGTACATCCACTTAATGTAATATCTAATGAAACTTCAAAATTCTAATAGCAGAACAATTTATAGTTAAATTGGTTCCACATCATGGTGAACTCTGATTTATCCTGTATCCTCCACGCTGTGCTGGAACAACACGAATACCAGAAGTGGACAGTGATGTCCACGCTCTTCGTCACCCTATAGTGTGGTCACTGCTTCTGCTTCCAACAACTTCACCTAAAAAGGCCCGCGGCACCAGCCATGTCACCCTCAGCTTCATTTACACCAATTCTAAAACAGAAGTAATTGCAAACTTTAGATGCACCTCTTAACTACAGAGCTATGTTAATGCAGTACGACTCTGTCTTCAAACTGATCCCCACTTAACCTTCCAGAATGACTTTGCCTCAGCAGTCTCCCTTGTAAATGTGTGGACAGTCTCAGCACACTCTACAAGCTAGCAGGCTATTTTCTCATTTATTCTCTTTATTACCAATGGATTGACTTTACCAGAAGTCAGCTGCATTATATTTTTCACCAAACATTTGCAGTTGTGCTGCACATTAGAAATCAATAATTTAATTAAACATTCTATACAGCCTAAATGAGCATAGAAAAAAGAGAAGAGTAAACGTGAAACGTGAGGTATTATTCACTGCTAAGTCAGCTGTGGACAAAGTAATCCAAAAAATTTAGCCTAAAAGTAATAAAACTATAGAAGGAATCCACACTCTGGTCACCTCACAAATACAGACTTCTAAGTTCCTCTTTAAAGAAGGAGAAACTGGACATTGAAGGTTTTGCATTCTAGGCTGGGGATCTGCAAGGTACACAGTTTGGGACTCCTGACTACAAAATTTTGGCCCTGCCTTGGTTATTTTCAATAACCAAGTAATAAATATCTTCTTCACATTGAATGAGTGTTTTTTGCTGAATGAGAAATTAATTTTAAAAATAAATCCCCATAGTTAACTCTTCAATCTAATGTTTGTATTACTTCACATTTATCACATATTTTAACATAAAAGATGAATCAATAAATCCATGAATATTTACCAATTTCTTACGTACTTATCCCAATTTTAGTGTTTTGTATGATAAGATATTCATATAAATCATTTCATGAAGTAGAGGAATTATGCTTAGGAAAACTTTCGAGCTCATGTAGAGTCGCTTTTCTTCTTTAGAAAGACACTGTAAGCGGCATAAACATTTCATGACGTTGAATTTTTATTATTGATTGATTGATTTATCTATTTATGTATTTATTGGTCTTTTTGAGACAGGGTCTTGCTATGAGGTTCAGATTGGCCTTGGGCTCCCTCTTTAGCCCAGGCTGATCTCAAAATGATCATCCTGCCTCAGCCTCCGGACTGCTGGGCATACCCAAGTGCACCACCACACCCAGTATGACATTAATCAACCATCAGGACTCCAGCTGGATTGTCATTATCTTCCTCAAGCCACGAGGCCAGGAAATGTTTTCAGTAATGTTCTGCGAACAAGCCCAATAGCACCAGGCCCAAGTGTGGTAATTGAGCCACCATTGCAGTCTGCGGAGCCCCGTCCCAGGGTAAGGGGAGAGGGAGCAGCCCTTGGGACCCTTCTGGAATATTAATCTGGCAGATTAAAATATTTATCTTACATAGAGGAGAGTGTCACTCAGGTTTTCTCTTCTCTATCTTCCCTTCCCTTTCCTTTAGCCTACTCTTTCTTTCCTACAGTGCTGTAGACACGTCTTTTGCTACACTTGTTTGATTGTTTCATCTTTCTTTCATCTAGGGAACACTGGCTGAGAATCTGCTTTGTGTTTTCTTTCTAAAAGTAGGTGGCAGAACACAGAAACAAAAGCTGTTTCTGCCTCTGAAGTAATGACTGACATGAACTCACCACCTCCCGTTGGCTAAGCTTGGTGTTTAAATGCCAATGAACATTACCTCTTTTTTTAAAAAAAATTCTAATTCTTATATTAATCCCATAGCATAAATACTATAATATGCATTTTATAAGCAAAGAAATAGGCTTACCAAAGTGAAGTGACTGACTAGAGATTAAATATTTACTCAGTAGGAAGATGAAAGCCTAAGTTCCTAACAACTTCGTTATGAGACATTGAAATGACTTGAAAGAGAAACCAGTGTATTTTAAATCCCAATTAGGTAATTACAGCCCAGCCAGAGCCAGGCTTATCTATGTGTGGCACCAAAGAGAATGATCAAATAAACTGTCCTGGAAAAGGCTTCTTAGATGAGAGTGTTGGAGCTGAGTTCTGAAGGATGAGTAGGAGTTTGCAAGATAAAGTAGGGAAGCATTCTAGGTAAATAGAAAACTATGCAAAATCAAACTAACTTGGCAACATACTGCATGAGATGAGGGAGAAGTTTCATGTGACTGGTCCAATATCTGCCACCAGAAGTCTGGGTGATAGAATGAGGCCAGACTCTGAAAAGTCCTGTTATTCAAGCTCTGGTGTCCTTGCCACCAGATGGGAAGGGAACTGGTATTCATGTTTGGTGAGTTCTCATACCTAACAGGTACTATATATATATACTTTACACTTTAATCACATTATTTCATTTAATTATCATGATAAACAAGAAGTAGCTATTACTATTTCTTAAACTATATAATTTATATAAGTATCACTCACTGAATTTTCCTGACCTGAACATAGCCAGGTAACTAGAAACAAGATTGAGAAATAGTGGATGTAACTCTGGCCACCACTGTGCGTCCACTTCACTGCCCACCTAAGGATAATGACCCTCGAATTCTGACAACATAGTTTGACCTTGCCTATTTTAAAACCATTTAATAGTACATATTGCAATATGCAGTATTTTATGTGTGACTTCTTCAACCTTATTTTTGTGAAACTGGCTCATGCAGACATGTGTTGTTCAAGTTCATTCCTTTTCTTTGCCTTATAATATTCCAACAATGACTATATCATATTACTTTCCAGTGAAGGAGCAGCTATTATTAGCCCTTTCAAAACTGGTAACACAAAAAGTTGAACAGGTTAAAGAACCAGTTTTAAATCACACAGCTAGATAGTTGCAGAGGTAAAACTGGTCCAATATTATCTTATTTGAAAGTCTAAAGGGCAGTGTGATATAAAGTTTGAATCACTCAGTGTCTAAACAGCAGTCACTTACTGAGTATTTTCTCAATAAATACCACAATGACTTGTGTTCAAAGTTTATTTTTCACTTTTAAGGGCATAGTAATGAACAAAGAAGACTTCCTGAACTCTACTAAACATTTAGTTATGCATGAAGGTTACTTCAGTTACCAACAGATGCTACAAAGACAATACTAATAATCACACATCAAGCATCCATGTTAGCCGTTATCCCATTCCTGACTTTCAAGAAGTTCATGTCTGTCTCATTATATAAAATGAAATAAAACTCTTAGTCTGTTATTAAGAATTGCCAAAGTCTTAACAGTTCTAGCACTACTGTAAAATTGAAGTTCAAGATATCTTTTGAGATACAAGGCAAACCAACAGCTGTGAGTCTCTATAAAAATCAAAATAAAAGGTAAAACTTTCCAATATACAATGGAACCAAGGTAAACATTTTTACCTCCAAAGGGAAGAATAAGGTGACAGAAAAATTCATACCAAAGCAAGAGCAAAACCTGGCAGGAAAAACATTAAATTCCATAACTATATCCAGCACTTGGAAGGGTAGAGCAAAGTATGAGCCCTACAGGGTCCCACACCTGCCAATATGTTGCAGCCCATATGGCCTCTGTTGGGCTGGCCCTGCTTGTTGCCTGGAATTCTGAGCAAATGTTCCACATTCCTGGTATCTCTGACTTCCATGGCTCTCCACTGCCTGACTTTGGGAGGAAGGAGTAAGGCTCTATCTCACCATAACTTTTGCATACTGTGTACCTAAACATCAGCACCACGTGGAGGATAGCAAGGTCTGTTGCTGACTTGAGCAGTAGCCAGGCCCACTTGGACCATAGCTGCAGTGACCTCTGAGTGTTTGTATGGCTGAAATCAGGAAAATAATTCTCTAGGTAGTCATGAAAGACTGGGGCATTCTGGGACTCCACTTATGGCAGCCTTTCAGATGAGGTTATCCTTTTACACCCTTGAGCCCGTGAAGTGTGGGACCTATAAATTCCCAAAAGGCAATCAAAGCATCTTTTCTATTGTTCTGACATAATGTATTTGGCTTCTTCTTAATGCTATTCTTTTTAGCAAAAATATTCTTTTGCCCCAACTTTCCAGGCGTCTCCTTTCTGGTTCTGCTTTTTGCTATTGATTTTTACTATAAATCTGACTGAGATATAAATAAATCTGACTTAGATATAAACCATAAAAGTACCCTTCCCAGGGTCCTTGGTGTGATAGTAGATGGCCCTATTTTATTGTAACTATTTGTATCACTTCATGTGATTCTCAAGTCACATACACAGGTATGTGCATAGCTTTTTATCTTACACGTGAAGATGCTAAACCAGAGAATTGCAGTACCTAGCTCATGTCCGCAGTGCTACACAGACTAACAGGAGTGCATTCAAATCCAGGCAGTCTGGCTTCCGAACTGGGTACTTAGTTAGACCTTCACGAAACATAAACTGAAAAAGGCCATCCCTAGCTGGGAGAGTAACAAGGAGTTCTATGAGGAGCAGAGAAAATATTGGAGTTAGGGACTTGCAAAGCAAAAAGGAGGTATTTGTTTAGAATCTAGAACCTCCTATGTATAAGAAGCAGTAAATAGAATGACTTGTGTTGGAAGTGACTTGGCATATTAAGGATCAAAAAGAAAGAGAAGCGTGAAGTGCGACAAAGCTACGAGTGGTAGAGACACCAGTTGCAAGATCCTTATCAGTCTAAGCAGTCTGTACAGGTGCTTCTTTTCTTTCTGTGTCACTGTTTCCCAAGTGAGCCCATAGTTCTGTCTTTGCTTATGTAGAATGAAGCAGAGATCCATAAAAAGGCTCAGAACCCTGGAAAGGCAAGGTGTCTGTGATCAAACGTTCCCCCTGCTCTTGCTCTTCTCAGTGAGGCTCCTCCCCTGATGGGACTGGTGGCATCAGGGCCCACCGAATGCAGATGCCTTGGGGAAGAATGGAACTGACTCACATCCTCACATTTTCCCGTCTGCCTCGTTTTCATCACTGTAAACTGCCGATTTGATTTGTAGCTATCATAAGGACCTCTCAGGTCCGAGTCCCTGCCTACATTCACATATCAGAGGGGGCCAGGGTCAGAGTGAAAAAAGTTGAGGACAGAACGAGCAGGGAGCTCAATAAAACTTGGCCGGGACACCTTGGGTGCCTGCAACTGCTTTTTCGGGAAGGTGAGGAATCTGCCAGGGTGCTTTTCAGGCAAGATACTCTGCACTGTCTCAAGGTGACACAACGTTATATGCTGCTTGTCATCAGGAGCCTGTACTAATTATATGCCTGCTTGATTATTGTTCTGCAGATTGATTAAAACCATATTCAAGACATTTGTAGATCATAGTTTCTGGACACATCTATATGTTAGCAAATCAAGTATGATTTATCCCTGGAATTATTGGTTAGGGGAGGCTTCTTTTTCTCAATGCATGTTCTCTCTAGCTTATAATTTTAATTAGCACTTGCTGCCAGTTCACACTGAGAATGGGGATGATTGTCACTTCAGCACTGGTGCATAGCCTTCGCTTGTAATGCAACTTTGAGTTTTGCATTCAGATTCCCTAATCAATGCTGGATGTAGGATAAGGGAAATGTTGAATTAAAGTTGTCATGCAATAGGAAATTGAATAGCTCTTCAATTTAGGAGAAGAATTTGAATTAGATTAGTGATAGGTAAAGCTGGATTTGACAACCCAGGGATTGACCCAACGAGAAGGGATTAGAACTGTACGCTGAAGAGGGGCCTGTACACATGGGAAGCCCCCGAGGTGGTTTCTGTTTTGTTTTGTTTTTTGTTTCTGTTTTTGTACCAGATAAGTAACGCAGGACCTTAGCTCTGAGCTACATCTCCCACCTTTTTTTTCTCATGTTTTATTTCGAGACAGAATCTTGCTAAGTCGTCAAGATGGGCTTGAACTTGTTATCCTCCTGCCTCAGCCTTTTAAAGAGCTGGGATCCCAGGCATGTTCCACGTCTGATGCCTGAGGTCTTCAGTGTTTGCAGCTTCTTGCAAAATGAACGGCAGATGTCATTGCTGGTGTTATGGCAATATTTGTTTTTGGATGCCCCACCATCTCTTTCCCTCTGTGTCTCTCTGCCTCTCTGTCTCTGTCTCTGTCTCTGTCTCTGTCTCTCTCCCCCACATAGGGAATTCAAATTGGCTCCCTGATTGCTTTTCCACTGAGGGAGGTAAAAGAGGCTTCCTTGGAAGCTCCGTATCTTTGGGCTGTGGCAATTGTCTGTGTATGAAAAGAGAACAATTACTTCCTGAATATGTATAATAATCGTAAGAAAAACCTGCTTTGAATTTCTGATTACCCTCTTTTTACCTAAGATAATATTGCATTGTTTCTTGAAAGATCTAGTATCTTGAACAAGATAATTACATTCCTACTAATACACAAGTAGAATTTTCCCTCTGTGAAATACAAGAGAGCTACCTATTTCAGTAAGATTTAAGTTCATATTTAATCACTTTGTCTCTGAACTTCAAGGGAAATTAAATTATCATCATCTTGACTCACACTGACTAATACACAAACAGTGCCGGGGCGAGTGGAAAAGTAGGGCATGTGCTACAGAAAAATCGCTGGGAGGAGTCTGACAGAAGTTTGAAAGTTTCAAAATTATAATCTGTTCCACCAAGTCCAGGCTGTTTTCTTCCTGAATGTCCTTGGTATTAAAATACAATATTGCTCGGAAACGCAAACACGAATATTTAACAGCAGCAACTGATGCAGTTTGATATCCTTAGGAACAGAACTAAGATTCATGAAGTGCTTGAAATGCAGTAGAGTAGCCTTGCCCCCCCCCCAATGCTGGAGAAGCCTGTTTTATCCTGGAGTTAAGTTTGAGAATCAGAAAGTCGGCAAGAGCTTTGCCCTATATGAATGGTGTAAGGACAGGATTTCCCTAAGTGAAACTGCCAGTTGCTATTTGGTGTATTAAGGTTCTCCAGATAAACAGAACCAATAGGATGTGTGCATGTATCTGAGTGCTTGGGTATTTATTTAGATGGAGGAAAAGGAGAGAGAGAGCGAGAAACAGAGAGAGAGCGAGAGCGAGAGAGAGAGAGAGAGAGAGAGAGATTTTTTGAAGAACTGGCTCATAAGATAGCAGAGGTTGAGGACACAGCAGCAGGCAATGCCGTAGTTTAAATCCAAAGGCTCTGTCAAGCTGAAGAATTTCTTCTTGATCAGAAAAGTTCAGTCTTTTCTTCTAGTCAAACCTTCAACGATAGCCCCACCCACGTTATGGACGGGAATTTGCACCCACCAACTACAAACGTCAGCCTCATCCCAAAGCACCCTGAAGGCATAGAGAATAATGTTTAGCCACTTTTTTGGGACCGTGGCCCAGCAAACTGACATACAACATTGATCATCACAGGTGTCCACAATAAGCTTCAGGGTTCCTGTCTCTACATTCAATTGGAGGCATTTTCAACGTCTTTATTTTATTTGCCCTTGGGGGTTTTGCTTTGTTTTTTAAGTAGTTCAAATCTTAAATCTTTCCATATCAGGATAAATCATAACTGGTATGTGATGCGCTGGGGTTTTAGGGGTAAGGAAAAGGTTTCAGAGGTTGATGCTTAGGAGGACACGGAATACACAACCCTTCATAGGAAGATTTCAGTGGAAATGGAGCGCTCCCGGCTCTCGCCTTTGTCATTGATATCAGATAATTCACCCATTCTCAGTTACTTCCCTTTCCGCGAAGGGAGACATTTTTTAAATAAAAACTCACCTGTTTATTAAGCACCTGTGATTTGCAAGCTGCACTGCTCCGCCCCTCCGCACACTGCGTCAAAGCACAGGTCTGCAGTGCAGCTTGCACTGCGCCCCACCGTGCCGTGGAGAAGCCCTCTCCTCTCCGCTCTCTGGGCAGACCTTGTGTGACCAGCAGAGTCCTCTCCCCCAGGGCTCCGCACCTCCTTCTGCCTCCCTCCTTCACAGTGCCAGCAGCAGGCACATCTTCATTTCCGGAGCGATGCTGCCCGTGACTTGGCCCTGCCCAAGACGGGAACTTCACCTGCCTCCTCCCTCCGCCGAGCCCAGGCCTCCCGTCCGGTGGAGGCGCTGTCGGTTCCTCTCTGCCCTGCTCTCCCTGCCCCTGCACCCGTCCACGTCCCGCGCACCATCTCTTCTCTGGGGGCTTCCGCTTCCAGACATCGTGATCTAAAGAACATCTGCCCCTGGCCTTTTGTCTCAGCGTAAATGTCAATTAAATGTTTCCGTGTCTCTATTTCTTACCTCTAGTTTTTAAATCCCAAAAGAATATAACTCCAATGAGGGCAAGTAATTTATCTGTCTTTTTTTTCCCCCCATTTTATCCCCAGTTTCTTGCAACGTTTCTGACACATATCACCACTAGTTCTCTCTACTAGTTCTCTCAACATGTAAGTGAATAAATTTGTGTTTTTTGCCAAGAAGAGCTACTTGTGCTAACTGAAATTTGTGTTTTTACTCTAAGCATTCTTAAGAATGCTTGGAAAATAGGAAGTGTCTTTTAAAATGCATTAATAAAGTAATTTATTATTTATAATTTATTATTAGTTTATTAATGCATTTTAGGGAAAGTCAAAAACTAATAAAAATAAAGCTTATGGAGATCCATTAATTCAAGTGGAATAAGACAAGACCAGTCTTGTTCTCAAGGGTATTTGCTGAAACACAGAGGTTTGGTTTCCATGGTGCACTGATGCCCAGGAATCAGAAGACAGTTTCCAAGAGTAGCTCCTAAGAACTCAGAACTTCACATTGGCTCTCATCCCTCAATGACACACAGGAAAAAAATCTCAGGTTTGTAAGAATTTTTGAGGAGGTCAGGGGTGGAGCGCTTGCCTAGCACAGCTCAGGCCGCGAGTTCAGTCCCCAGCACAAACAACAGTTACAGCAACCGCAGCAAAGAGGGCCTGCATACCTAGAAGAAGAATAAAAAGTTGCCCTCATCCAGAAGTGTCCTTTCATTTTAATTTCTTTTTCTAAATCCAATCAATAAAAAAAAGAAAGTTGAAATTAAAAGGGCATATTGCATTTTGGGAGAGGCAGTGTCCATGCGTTATGGGTTGTTTGTGACCAAAGGTCAAGAACAGCTCCCACATTAGCATATCCTAGTGCCTCCCTTTCCGGGAACGTCATCACACTGAAATGCCAGGGCGCAGGTATTGCTCGATTTTACCTCCATCCAAAGGAGCTGTCTTAGTTCTTTTTATCATTGCTAAACCAAAATACCTGACACTTAAAGTTAAAGGAGGAAAGGTGAATTGTAGCTGACTGTTTGTAGAGATTTCAGTCCATAGTCAGCTGCCTCCAAGGCAGTATACATGGCAGCCGGGCATGGTAGAAGATAAATAATTCACGGTGGGCAGAAGGCAGCAAAGCAGTCACGTAATGAAGAAGCAACAAGCAATAACAACAACAGCTTTCTTTCCATCCCTTATATTCTATCCAGACTACCCACCCTTAGGACAGGTAGGACCCACATCCAGGGTGGGGCACCATTATTCCTCAGTATTGCACCATGAATCATGCCCAGCATCCCATCCTTAATTCTAGCATCACAAACCCTAGATCCTGCCATCTCCGAAAAGCTCCATCCATGACTGCATGAGGATTTGAGGGGACATCCAGATACAAGCCATAGCAGAAGCTATAGCTCGAGGATTTGTATTCATTGTTGGGATTCTAGCTACAAACTATTTACATTAATCTGCCTACTAGCTGAGGGACTCAAGAGATTGCTTCTAGGAAGGCAGGTGGTTAGAGCTGATGAGATTCATACACCTCACTGAGTAAATTAGGAAAACAAAACGGTACCCTGCTAAGATAAAATGATACAGAACAAGGAAAAAAATGTCAGCCTTCTTATTAAACTATTTTTGTTTCAGTTTCTGGCAATGGAAAAAGTTATGGAGATGAAATGTTGTACAACAATGTGAATTTACTTAATACGCCTGAATGATACACTTAAACATAGTCAGTTAATGCTAAATTTTATGTCATATATTTGACCACGTTTAAAAAAATGTAGACTTGTTTAACTCTTTATTTAATACAATGTAGCAATTATCTAAACAAAATTTTTATTTTACTTATTTGCCAGTAGTTAAAAACAGACTGAGAGGACCAGGGATTTAGCTCGGTGGCTTAAGCGCCTGCCTGGCAAGCGCGAGGTTGTGAGTTTGATCCCCGGTACCAAAAACAAAACAAAACAAAAAAAACCAAACAAACAAACAAAAAAAACAGACTGAGAGACCAAATAAGAAAATTTCTTTTTCTAAAGCAGACTTCAGTCTCTACAAGAAATTAATGTATAAAAAGAAATACAAATAATGAAAACTGTTAAAACAATATCTAAGAAGCATTTAAGTATATTCAAATCTCTCATATGAGAAATGATGCAATATTTAAACTTTTGTGTCTGCCTTATTTCACTTACCATCATGGCCCCAAATTGCAACAACTTACCCATGAGTGCCTCAAGTGTTTTTTACTGCAGAGTAGTCCTCCACTGTGTATAAATACCACATTTTGAGAAATTCAAAAAAGATATGTACATACGTATATAAATAAAGAGCAAAATAAAAGATAGATAAGAGGTAGTAATGAGACCTTTATAAATGAATGGGGGAACGAGAAATGGAGGAAAGAGGTAACACATGAGGGAAAGGGGATGGAAAAATGATGAAAATAGAGCATTTGCAAATGTAAAAAGGATCAACAGAAGGCACAGCAGAGGAGGGAGAGAGATTTAAAATGTGTTACGTCCATGTACCAATTCTCCGCAGTAACCGTAATCATTATGTGCTGCATACATGTACTAATAAAAAAAAGAGATATAAACTATTACCAAGGACATTTAATAAATTTAATTAATTTCATTAAATGGTCATTTAACAAAGCTGACAATTCCCACTTCATTTCAGGATGCCTTAACTAAAACACTTGAGCTACTATTTATACTAAATTTATCAATAGTGAAACCAGAGTGTTTAGTGGTATTTTGGCTTTCACAAATTTTTGTGAGAAATTTACGGACAGGTTCAGTGAACAGACCCATAAATAATTAGATTGCTAAAACCTACACAGCAAATTCAGAGAAAATGGCATTTGTTTCATCTAAGACAAAGATATGCTTAAAACTGTAAAAGTAGAATTATTACAATAGCAAATGGTATTAATTGGTTTCAAATTTGCAGAGAAGAAAACAGGATATTACAGTGCAATTTATATTATGGCAATGTTATTTTGGATATTATGAAATACCAATTTTGCCATAAGTTCTGAGAGGTGGCTTGAAAATCTTTCTGTGTGATATTTTAAAACAGAAGAGATTTTCTTCTATCTCAGGTGGCTCTGTTTTAGGCTAGAAACTCTCTGCTAAAAACCTTTCTGAAGGACCCCTTTAGAACTGTGATTCCAAATCCAGACTTTATGCAATAAAAAAGCATGTTTTAAATAGATCTTACGAAAAACCTGCTTTCGTGCTCCCCACTGAAATACTCCTCCACTGTTACCAGGTCCACTTACACATAGCACTTGATTTGTTACAAGATTGAGTGAACCCAGCAAGGTATTTGGTGCTCCAAAACAACTCTTTGGTGTCTATGAAAGGTAAGTATTTTCCCAGAATTTACGCAAAACAGATTAAATGAGAGCACAGTGTGAAAATTGCATAATTCAGAAACCAACCATAGGAGACACCGCAGCAAATGGGGCGTGGCACACTAACAGAAATAGAGATGAGGTACTATTCTGCAAAAGAGGTATTACTATCCCTTTCTAAAATGAAGAAAGGAAGGCACTGAGAAGTAAAGTGTGGACATGTGAAGGGTCAGACTGCCAATCAAGTTGGAAAACACTGAAGATACAGTGATGAACATCTTTAGGACCCCATTAAATGTTTTGTTTTAGTTACTTTTCTCTCATTGCTGGGACAAAATATCTGACACCCAAAATGAAGGAAGGAAAGGTTTATTTAGCTCACCACAAGGTACTGTTTGTGGAGGTTTCAGTCTATAATCAGCTGGCTCCAAGGCAAGATGGCATGGCACTGGGGCAACACTTCAAGGCGGCAGCCAGCAAGAGCAGCAGAAGCAAAAGGAGGGAAGAGCAAGCCTCTTTTCCTGCCTTATATTGTACATAGGCCACCCCCACCTCTCCAGGGCAAGTGAGCACCCCTTGCGCTCCTCTTGCACAGGATGAGGATATTTACAAAGTAAGGACCCTGACTCCCTGATGAGTCTCTTAGTTAAACTTCTAAACTCTCAAGTTGACACAATGTATCAACCAGAACATGTTTGTATTTCCTTCTAGACAGGTCTTGTGCATTTCTGAGATGAGGAATGACCAATCACAGTTCTCATTTCAGTGGTGAGTAAGTGCTGGAGATGAGAATTGTGGTTTTGAGACACAAAAATGGTTCAGCTATTAAGCAAGAAAGAAAAACAGAGATAAGGAGAGCATAAAAAAGAGATTAGAGAGGAAGAACTAACTGAACTTTATTGATAACTGTCCACAAGGTACAAATATTGCGGATATTTCCTTTTATAAATTTAATTTTTAAAATGAGGACTGCATTTCAGGACTAATGTTCTCACAGAGTTGATCATAATTTCTAAACTGCATTGCTTGTCCTGGTCATTAACTTTAATTTGTTTATTCAGATTTCAAATATCCTGCCAAAAACTTGGGTCTTTTAATACATGAAAAATATAGTGAAGCAGATTTGAATGCGTGATTAAATAACAGAGAAATTCAAATAAATTTATTCAGTTAATACAATAGATTAGGGCTGGGGATTTAGCTCAGTGACATAAGCGCCTGCCTGGCAAGTGCAAGGTCATGAGTTCGATCCCCAGTACCACAAAAAAAAAAAAAAAATACAATAGATTAGTTCAATACCTGCTCGTTGAATGAATGAGTGACGCAGAAAAGATGTCCAAGGTCAGTATGATGAAGTTGAAGACTAAGTGGCAATTTCTGTGTGTGTAACCAAACATTCAAATGACAAAAATGCTATTTATAGGAATTCAAAACACAGATCTCCAGAGAAAGTAGAAGAAGAGAATCAGTGTTTAACTCTACATACAGTGTTTAACTCTACATACAAGGAAATAGCACCATCACGTGAGAGAAGCATTGAGGCCTGTTGTCTTGCACTGTCTTCCAATCATTATTCTTGGAGTCCTGATCTCTGCTCACATTATTCTCTCTCCTTCTCCATTAATCTTACCACTCACTTCAATTTTATGCCTTTCATTCTGGAGACACCTCAATTTTCTTCTGATTGCGTCTTTTTCTCTTCCCCTGCCTGTCTTGAGTATTTCCTTTGCCTGGATTTGTCAAATACCTTCGCTTACAGCCTTCAAAGATCTCTTTAATTTTCCCTTCTTCTAAAACCCATCGCTACTAAGTATGTGTGATACTAAATTCCTCCTTTATTCTAACATGCTATTTGTTCGCTCCATAATAACCACAATTGCTGAACTCAAAACATAGCATTAATACTTACATAGATAGACTTGTTTTTCCTCTCCTATCACCCAGTTTGGATAATTCTATTTTGACTGCGTTTATTGTGTGGTCTGAAATGTAGGCATGTAGACAATAGGAACTGATTCTATTTAACTCTATTTAAGGCTGGCACAATGGAGCTAAATACACTGTTAATAAGCACCGCAGTTGGTACCGTTTTGTAACACTGATACACTGATAGACACTAGCGTCAGCTAGGAGACCGGCTAAGGCTTTGTGCAGAATGGCCATATTCTGGCTGTGTGTATTTTGTTTCAGTGGTACCGAATTGAGCCCCAGGATTCCTAAAAGGATTCTTTCAAGGTCAGAGACTGGGGCAAGAGAAAAGATTAAAAATAATAATAAAAGAGGGCAAACACACAAGCTCCCTGTCACTGCACCTAGTAAGTCTGCCCTGCCACCCCACTGGGAATATGATGGTTCCCCCTAAGTCCTGCCTTGAGTTGCTAGCCTTTTCTCTTCTCCTGCCCTCTCCCCTCTGCTTCATTAGCTAATCATAGAGCGAGCACTGTTCCACCAGCATGCACTGCTTCTTCTAACTCTGCGAGTAAAGCTAACACTCACTGCTTAATCACTCTGCTCTCAACAGGTAATGATAATAAAACAGTGGGGGAAATGACAAAATTTAGTGCACCATTTTCTGTGTTAGGAGTCATGCACTAACTTTTTCTTTGACATTCAGTCACTTACCCTAGCACAGCAAGAAACTCAAGCAGGTACCACCCCAGCCTCCGCAGTCCTGATGTGCGAAGTGCCCTCCAGCTCCGAGTCTGGCCTCACGGTGCCTGTGCTACTGTCTGCGAGATGGCAGTAGAGGATTGTACATAAACCCTGGGCCATCCCTTTTGTCGGACTTCCATTTTCCCAGTGCAATTGAGGCCAGAATTATGGCATGGAGATGTGGAAGGTGCATTCAGTGACGTCCAATGAAGGCCCACGTCCTGTTGTAAATTAAGAAACCAAGTCCCGTAGGACTGAAATGACTTTCACAATGCCACGCAGTGCTATTGGGAATCGACTCGACTTAACTCTTGCAGCACATTGTAGGTTAAATAGCATCCGTGGACTCTGATAAACATTGTGTTAAATCCCGTGTAAATACATTTGTTTTAGCTCACATTGCAGCAGAAGCGGGCTCGAATGTGTGTTATACATCGCAGCGCTTTTCCATATGAAGTTCTCTCTTAGCACTGGGGAAGGATATGCTCACCAGCTTTCTTACGATTGAGTGAAGCCATAGGACTAAAAATCATGTGCGTGTTTGTGAAGTTGCGCAGTGAGCAATGTCGTTCACACGATTTTCCCGGCGCCCCCGCTCTCTTCATTGTCTAAGACGGAGGCAATGGGTTGAGATACACTTTTGCACATTTATTATCCACTGTCCTTTTATTAGACCCCTGAGCAGCGGGAAAAGAAACTCATTCCTGTTTTACTGATGGAGAAATAAAGACAACTGAGGCATTAAATTACCTTCCCACCGCCACTCCTGCCTGGGAGGAAAGCTGGAATTCCGATCCAGGAATAGGAGCATCGTTTTCCTTTGCCGATCTGTTCAACTTCCTTTCCATCAGATTGCTTTAATTCTTAAATCACAAAAAAATTTTCCAGGTATTTGACAACCAAAAAGGCAAGCCCAAAACAAGCAAAATAAAAACTACCCCCAGCAAAACAGACAAAAATCATTGCTAATTTCCTATCATGTTTTGAAATTCTATATTGTTTTATTGTTTTTAAAATTCTCTTTAAAATTAAAAAAATTAGCAGGACAGTAATACTCATAAATTCCAGTTCTCTTACAGCTGAAAAGTAATTGAACAATCAGGTGTATCTGACATGTAAGATTAATACGTCTTAAGAGATTAATGAAATAATAACATGGAAATAAATATTCAGCTTACTTTTCATCACTTTTCATAGAAAGGAAATTAAAGAAATCAATAACTATTTTTAGTAAATAAACAAATACAAATCTCAGATATTTGGCAAAAATATATAATTAGAATCCTGGCACTGGGATCATTTCTACGTAAGATCAGTTTTTCATATAATTAATTTTTTTCTTTTAAACCATTCACAGTTATACAGAAAATATGCAAAGATAAGTAAAAAGAAAATAAATTGATAAGCAGCCTCAAAAGCCAGAATTGACTTAAACAACTGAATTAATTTTCTGCCCCTCTTTTCTTTCTTGCTCTCCATTTTTTTCCTTCTCCTCTTTATTCCCTCCCTCTGTCCTTCCCTCTCCTTTCTTTTGCTTTTGTATATTAAAGAAAAAAATCTCCCTTTTAACTGGATTTTAATACTTGACATTATTGACCCTATAAAGCTTTGAATTAGGGGAGATTTGCATTCTGTATCTCTACTACTTCAACAGTTTTACTTGGTGATTCTCAGAACATATCTAGCCACAGGGTTGCATCTCTGTTAGTGTCACCTGTACGCAGTGCAAGTTTTGCAGGAGGTCGTGTAACAGGACCTGCTGAGAACCTGGGTGAAATGGATCACACAGGGAGAATCACCAGGTCCCTCGGGTCCACCTCATCCTCCCTGCTCAGCGCGTGACATTGAAGCACCCACCCGAGTCACACACCACTAAGAACTACTCCAGATCCCTATTCTCTGAAGATTAAATGTTAATTGGCCCAACCACAATATCGACAGTCTTCATTCTGAAAGGTTTGGCTTACAAATTTCCAACTTTAGAGACCGTGCTCTAAGCTTCTTACTTCCTCCTAGGCTCACCCTCTGAAGCAGTGTTCTCTCCTGAGCTGCTGGGCAGTGAGCCACAGCGTCCTGGGAGCCCCGAGGTCAGCAGGGTAAACAGGCGGCACTTGGGTTGCTAAGCTGGGATGCCCGGTAGGTAGGTGCATTAAATGCATCTTCAACATAATATTTCCAGTTCATGATTTTGTTTATTGAGACTTGACTGCATCAAATTGAAGAACATCCGTACTGAAAAGTTGAAGGCATACTATTTTTAGAATTTGAGAGATTTTGAGAATGCTACTAAAACTGAATATGTAAACAAAAGACATGCCCAGAGAAGATCTGGTAAGGACCATCAACCCTGCAGAGTAGAACCATTTAGGAAGATATTAGACACAAATCAGTGACATGTCAGACTCTAAAATTCCCTGGACCTTATCCTTATCCTCCCTATGGGAAGCCATCACTAGCTCCTCTTGGTGGAAATTTTTGTTATTATTTTGCCACTACATACTTAATTATTTCTTTGCCTCTGTCTGCTCCAGACTTAAAGCTGTACGCCCACTCAAGATAAAATGTGTTGTGTGCAGACAGGCAGTGTCAGGAAAGAGCAGCTCTTGCCCTGAAAGGTTCAGGGGTGTAATTTACGACACCTTTGCAAACACACCGGGGACTGGGACATCATTGCACTTTCAGCTGCTAGCGTGCAGGAAAAGCAAAGGAAAAGTATTAATGTGATACATCATTGCCTTTGGAAATTGGGAGAATAATTAAATTCCTCGCTGACTCCCATTAACACAGTTTGCCATTTGCTTTAACAATCCAGCCCCTATACACACCTGGGAGTGTGTACTTTCTGAAAGACACACTGAGGAATCCTGAAACTTGAGGCAAAAACACTATGCAGATGTGACCTGAGAGTGCCATCAACATTTTGGTGGCCACTGACACTCCCACCACCACCATGGTTGCAAGCTACCAATGTGAACTACATTTGAATTGTGGATAATTCACAGTGGATCAATGAGCCTTATTGTCCTAAAAAGTACTTTAGTTGAACAATTTTGTCAGTTCAGTCCAAATGCTAAAGCTAGTTGAAAATATAATTGCAATCATGGGCATATTTTTGTTTAATTTTTAAAAAGGCATATTAGTTGTATAAAGTAGTGGGTTTTATTTGGCATATTCATACATACATATATTATACTAATTTCCATCTTCCCATTATTCTTGTGGGCCGATTATATAAAGTTTTTGAGCAAAGGAAGGCCAATGGAAAAGACATTTATCAAGTACCTACTATGTCATGCACACAGTAGTACTACTGCTAGTAGAAGACGATGGCATATTTTCTGCCTTCGAGGGATTTTTCAGTTAATATTTAACACAGGTGAAAACACTATGGAAAATGCAAAGTAAGTTCCAAGTAAGCAAAAAAGAAGCAGCTGGGAATTTAGCTCAGTGGTACAAGCACTTATCTGGCAAGTGCGAGGTCATGAGTTTGATCCCCAGCACCAAAATAAGTAAATAAAATAAAAAGAAGCAGGCAGGAGAGATATTTTGAAGTGCTAAGAAAAACCCTGCCCAAAGTGCAAGTCCTGGGTAGTCATCGGACCAGCCCTTATCATATTACTTCAGTGTAGAGAGAAGGAGAAATATCAAGGGAGGCTGGAGGCCAAGCAAAAGGCCAAATGAGAAAACAAGAGAGAACAGGGAATTTATTAGTTTGCTCAGTTAACTTATCAAATATTTATGGAAGGAGGCATATGTGTGCCACGTTCTGCCAGGTGCTAGAGCAGTAGGACCAAAAGGACAGGTGTCCTTTCTTGGGGAACTTTCATCTAACCGTGAGAATGGCACTCTGGCTGCAGGAGGGAAAGGTCAAAGGACAGAGCGAAGGTTGAGAGAAAGCTTTCCTTCTGCATTTTATGTTACTGCTCACCACAGCCAGGTGACGAGGACCTGCGCGGTTTCCAGGAACCTGTCGTCATTGACATTGGGCGCAGACCTACATTTCCAGGGTGCAGTGACAGGCGTCCAGGTGTGGGATGTAGGTCTCCGGGTAGAAGCTGGGTGCCTTGATCTTGTGTGAATCAATTCTCTAGGAGCAGGTAGGACCTGCTTCAGGCACACACTGCTGATGGAGGCGAAGACACAAAGGCGATTTCTTGGCTCACTGAGTCCAAGGACTGACTTGGTGTATCCTCACTGCAATCTAATTCATGTTCTTGCAGCAACATCATGATTATCATTATCCCAATGTTGGAACTGAACCTCAGAGAGACTGGCTTCACCAAGAGCACGAAACTCCTTAAATGGGAAAGTCACACTTGTGACTCTGACGCAGCCCGTTTCTCCATTCATTCCCTCGCTCACTGCTGCTGTACTGCTCTACTGCTATTGAGAATAATGAGAATATTAAGATCAGAAGCCATTTTAAGGAGGAATATGACGAAGACAGCCATAGAATTTAGAATCCTATTCTTCATTATTGGATGTAAACGCTGGCTGTAAGAGATCTGGGTTAATAATAATAGGTATGTAAGAGGAAATAAAAAGAAAAATTAGAGAACGACACCCCTAAGGGTAGTAATAATTAAATTTTAACGAGAAAGGCCTAGGTAGAGAGAAACCAGCCACATTTAGCAAAATATACTTTTGCCTTTAGAAAGGGTTTGAAAAGTGGAAAGCTGACTTTAAACAGAAACCTAGTGGAGCCTACTGGGCTGAGTCTTCTTCCACTGGGCCATACATGCAGGACAGGGGTGCCCCAAACACATT
This sequence comes from Dolichotis patagonum, assembly GCA_004027295.1. Lineage (NCBI taxonomy): Eukaryota > Metazoa > Chordata > Mammalia > Rodentia > Caviidae > Dolichotis > Dolichotis patagonum. Next base: position 48,086 of record PVJX010001769.1, on the reverse strand, counting down.
CACGTCTGAGCCTTGGTGAACACGCTACTTTATGTGGCAAAGAAGACTGAGACTGTGTCGGCATCAAGGGAAGGATCCTAAGGTAGGAGATTACTGGGCAGGTTCAGTGCAATCACAAAACCACTATGGAAGGCAGCAGAAGAGATGTGTTCATAAAAGCAGAGGGAGGAAAGAGATAAGAGGACAACATCCGGGGCCCCGAGGCCAGGAAGGAGGAAGGTTCTCTAGAAGCTAAAAGGGCAAAGAATGTACCCTTTCCCAGAGGCCCCTGAAGGAATTCAACATTTATTATCCCATTTCCAATTTCTAACCTCCAAAAGTGCGGGATAATAAATTTGTGTTGTCTTTCATTTGTGTCAGCAGCAGTGGAAAACTAACACACTACACAGCATACCTGGAGACCCTCGCTGCAGCTGCAAGATTGGCAATTCAGGCGCTTCCGACCAGCTGTCTACAAATGCAAGGGTTCTCACTAACCCTGAGCTCAGTAGTTCACTGGAAAAACTTTTGGAACTCAGGTAAGTGTTTATATTACTATTTTATTACAGCAAAGAAAGATACAAATCAGCACCAGCCTAGGAATGCCTAGGGCGAGGTCTAGACAAGTCTTAAAATTGAAACCCATTGCATTCTCTCCACAAAGTCAGGATACAATACTCTCCTATCGTATATGTACTGGAATTTTCTTAATATCAGCAGTAATAAGACATTTTCTTTTTTTAGAACTGTAGCTCAAACCCGGGGACTTCACACTCAACTACACCCCTGGTCCTTTTCATTTATTTATTTATTTATTTATTTTAATTTTTATTGTGAGAGTCTCGCTAAGTTGGCATGTGGTCCAGACTGCACTCAAATTTGTGAGCCTTCTGCCTCAGCCTCCCAGAGTGCTGGGATTACAAATATAATATTAATTCTTAAATGTGGAGATTCATCGGTCTGCCATCTTTGCCTTTGTTGGCTAAGTGGCCAGGAGACAAGAGAGGAATTGTAAACTCTTGGTCCCTATGGCACAGGCAGATGGGGCTCCCCTTACCTACTCTGTAGTTTACTTAGTAGTCCTTCAAGATGAAAGCCATCCTCCAATTTTACTAACATAGAAAGAAGAGTCATTGAAGTTATTCCCGGATTAGCTACACGAATGAAAAAAATATCTAGCTCTCCATTTTTGTCTATTTTATCCCCATAATATAAATCTCAAATTGAACAAATAGTTTCAACCAGTAGTTTTTTTCCCCCCAAGATACATTCTTATTTGAAGATGTGATAATAGTCAAGATTGGAAAGTGTCCCAGAACAGCGATGACTTCCTGATTTCTAACCAAAGCCCGATGTATGAAGAAAGAAAGAAAGAAAGAAAAAAAAGCAAATAAACAAAAAAGAGCCTGTCAAGCCAACCTAATAGAAAAAGTTGTTTTTGAGGCAGACAGAGAAACACAGATGTGATTTTTGGTAGTCGCTGCTGCAGTTTCCATAGAGAGATCCTTAGTTGGTAAAACTCCTAGCTAGAATGTGTGCCAGAAGGGGAAACCAGAAATAATTGATGTCTGAGGACATCAGAGTTTGACATTTTGTTTCTTCCTTGAGACTGAGAGGAACAGAAGTTAAGTGCTTTTTCTTCCCAGGCACGAGGTCACTGTGCCTGGGACTTTGCAATGGGATGGATCAGTGACTCAAAGAGCTGAAAAGTGGGGAGGTGATTGAAGGGTGCTGTTGATTCCCTCTCTGCTCGCCCCCATCAGAGATACATCTGCTCTCTACTCTCAGGAACCTCTGCATGTGATCTTATTTGGAAAAAATTACATCCTTGAAGTTGTAATTAAATACAAGTTCTTAAAATGAGATCACCCTGAGTTAGACAGGGGAACCATAAATCCAATGACAAGTGTCCTAATGAGACACAGTGGACAGACGCGCACAGACAAAGCCGTGTGCAGACAGAAGTGAAGATTGGAGTGATGTGGTTGGCACAAAATGTTGGCGCCACCGGAAGCCGGAAGAGACAAAGAAGGATTCCCCCGGAAAGCCTGCAAGGGAAGCGTGGTTCTGTTGACCTCTGGCTTTCGGACATCTGCCCTTCTATGGGAGAGAATAAATTTCTGTTATTTTAAGCCGCCAGGTTTGCTAATTTGTCAGAATTACCCTAGAAACCAATGCAATGACCATAGAAGTACATGAAAGCGAGGGATTTGAAAAGGTTCTTTTCCCCCTTACATTATAAAATATATTAATTAATTCATGTTCACAGATGTCTAGTGGCAATTACCCTTTCAGTTCTGACAACTAACTGTTCATATTACAGCCTGAATGAGTAGCACACAGAACAAAATATGCTGTCAAAACTGAGAAATCATAACAATAGGCCAAGAAGAATGAATCTATTGTCTAGTTAGTACACACAAGATATTATCTATATAATATTTAGAAAAGCTACATGAATATCTTTAGTTGGTTTCAATTTAATTCTTAATTATGCCTTTGAAGTGTAGAATTAAGGAATGGGTACTTATTTACAAACTGGTAATGCATTTATATTTCAATGGTGGAACAAAAAGAAGTACTTAAATTCTCTTAAAAATGAATCTTTAAAATTTGCAAGTCATATCAAACCATTATTATATGAACCAAAATAAGTACAAATTTGACAATTACTCAAAAAACTCAAAGAGCAACCTGAAACCGAATAACTAACATGTTGGAACGTATGGGCCAATGCTGGGCATGGTGATGCACACCTGTGATTCCAGCAAGCAGGAGGCTGATGCAGGAGGATTACTGCAAGGTCAGTGGCAGCCTGGGATGCAACAGTGAATGCAAAGCCAGGCTGAACTACGGAGTAAGACACTGTCTCAAAAAAACCAGGAAAGAAAAATGTAGAGGAATGTATGGGTTCCTTTGGTCATCAAATTATTTAGATTTGCTATCAACTTGAATTATGCTTTCTTGACTTTTTCTAATTTTTGTATTGATTATTCTTCCATTGCTTTCATTTCCTTCCATCTGCAAATTCTTTGTTCAGTGTCGTAGGTAAGAGTAGACCAGTCACTCCGCAGGGCAGCCTTGGGATATAGCCATGCTCTGAGATTTCTTGTCACTTTCTGGTCGTTTCAGACTCTGTGGCTGCCAAGCACTGGGGAGTATTGTATGCACAGGCGGAGAGGATTAAATTTAGTGGATATTCTTTATTTGCATGTAGAATGAAAAAATTCTGTTTAAAAAGACAGTTCCAAAATCATATTTTAAAATTTACATTTGGAAATGGTTGGCATCTTTTTTGGGCGATGTCTGTATCTCAAAATAGAGGATTATGACAGTTAACTTTTAGACATCAGTGGGACCGGATTAAGCAATACTGGAAAGTATTATTTCTGGGTGTGTATGTGAGGGTGCTGCTGGGGGGAACTGGCATGGGCATCAGTGGCGAGGTAGGGGATCTGCTCTCACTGTGAGCATGCAGCACCCAATTGGCCAGGGCTTGTTTAGAAGAAAAAGGCCAAGAAAGCTGAGATACCCTTCTCCTGACCAAGGGCAGCAGAACTCCAGGGACTGTAGTCTTTGGGACTCAGGACTGACACCAGTAATCTCCTGGGTTATCAGGCCTATCGTCTCAGCCTGGAACTCACACTAGCTTCCTTGGTTCTTAGGCCTTTGAAGTTGAATTGAGCCATGTTACCAGCATCTCTGTGTCTCTAGATTGCAGATCACCTGCCATTGACATATCAGCATCCACAGTCACATGCATCTATTTCCCCAAATTATCTATGATCTATCTATTTATTATATACCCATCTTCTATCATCTTTCTCTATGCATCCATCCATGCATACATCTATCCATCCACCCATGCATCCATCCACTGTATTGCTTCCATCCCCCCAGAGAACCCTACACAAGTCTCAAATGTTGGATTTAGGACTATATACACTTGGGCAAGTTTGCCATTGATAATCCAGACTGCTTCACACCACCATTCTGTGTGGTAAAATACTAAAGTATACCTATCTTCCTAGCTCCTAGGTATTTTAAAAAATCTCTCAGAGATGAACCAGTATTGGACATTAGACATTACCTTCATGTGACAGTTAACCTGTGTGACCAAATTTTTGTTTTTACCTTCAGAATACTCTACTCAGCAGACTAATTTCACTGTCAAGTGTAATGATCTTTCACATTTAATAGATCAATTTTAGTTCATTTAAAAACGAATCATACAAACCTAACTGAAATTTCACTGAAACCATTTTTGAAAGCACTGGATAATCAAAGCTCCAATAGGGAAAATTAAGTCTTGGATGAAAAGTTTCTCATACAAACTCTACGGCATTTCTGGTTTATATTACCTTGAAGATTTATTCGTAAGTTAGGGTCAAAGGATTTTTGTCAGAGAAATTTTCAGCTGGTAGGCAAGGGTCTGTTTCCTCCAAGTCCTACATGAACCACAGACCAAGCCACTGCAAGTGCCCTTCACAGGCATTTTTAGACAGAAAGAATAGATGTCTGGGGTTACAATGTGGTTTGTGTGTCTTGTGCAGGGAAAACGGTTTCCCTGTTCTCCTGCTTCTGAATGTCATCCTGTCTACTTGAAGCACCTTCCCTGGCCAGAATTTTGTGGTTGCAGAATTAGGCCTCAAGCCTTGAGATGTTCACGTTATTTCTCCTCCTCCTCCTTCTTCTTTTCCTCTTCCTCTTCCTCCTTCTCCTCCTCTTCCTTCTCCTCTTTCTCCTCTTCCTCTTCTCCTTCCTGTCCCTCCTCCTCCAATATGATAATGGGTATATTATTGTTGTTTTTACTGTAGCAAAGTATTTGGGTACATTTTGGGTTTAGATTTTGTTCAAATTCATTTAATGAGCAGTTAAATGAAAACTGGCATCTGGTATTTTTAAATTAACCATAACTACAGAGGTAATTTTTCTAACAATCAATGCAGTATGATGCCTCAAAGTAATGACTTTGATTTTCTGATATTTTAGATTATGGTTCCAAAAACAGCTAGTGCAACTCCTTAATTTCTTCTTAGCAAGAAGGTGATTTCTATGCTTGATAACTTTAAAAACCACACAAACTTGCAGCAAACCATAAGCCCCCAAAAGTTCAGCTTTTGTCCCCAAGGTGACAGACTATTTGAAAGCTGAAAGTTTCAGTGCTTCTCGGTACAGGTGTAGGTTAGAACAGTTATTTTAAATCTGTCGGTCCTTTCTCACTTGCTTGAAACTGGCCGGGTCTCCTGTCTGTCACCCTGCCCCTCAGCCTTGCCATTCTCCATGTTTGCCACCACCATCTGGGACCTGGAAGAGTTCCCTCGTTCCCTGCTTTGTCAGCCGGATCCTAGGTCCTGATTGTCATCCCTCTGTCCTTCTGTCATTCATTCTCGAGCCTTGTAGGCCCCTGAATCTGGGTGCTGGGGAGCACAGCTGTCAGCAACTAGGACTCTGCTCCTGGGGGGTGGGGATGGGGTCACACATCTCCACCACCCCGGGCTAGTGTCTATAGACCACTCCACATTGATCACGGGTGAATCTGAGGGTTCTCCATGTGCTGTCCGTTTGCTGTCTACACACACAACCACAGCCCACATGAGGCAGCAGTGCCCAGGGAACATAAGAAATTTCTCCAACAGCGAGCACAATTTCTAAAATTCTGCTGAGCTTACTGGAAATGCGCGTAAGCCTGCCTTAAACCATTTGGAACATGCCATTCCCTTTCCTAATAGGTTTTTAACTCAATTTTCACATTAATATATGTAATATTCTATAGGAAAAAAGCAGCCTTGCCAGTATAATTTCAAGGTGACTGCGTCTTTTATGTAACATATGTCTAATGCCCTGGGTATAATAACTACCACTGTGTAACATCCCCTAAATTTCCATGGGTAATTAATTGATAACTGCTGTGTGGATGTTATATAAACCCTTTATTAAAACATAATTCAATAAAGAGAGATTTAAAGCTGAATCTCAGTGAAGGGCAGTGTTTGGGCTCCTCCACTCCAGCTACACGGGGCCACCGTGGGCTTCTCTGCTGCCCTCTGTCCATGCTGGGGGAGAGAAGGAACTGGACCTCACTCATTTTCTGTAACAGCCTCAAATTAAGCTGTGAAGAGGACCACTCCGAAAGGCTGGTCCACTAGCCCCTGTGGTCAGCACTTGGAACTTGAGTAAAGAAAGACAAATTAGCACGCTGCGCATACACACCGGGGAATCAATGAAACCCGAAAAGGAGCTGCCACAGGACGATAAAAATCAAACGGGTGATAAAGAGTGATATCTCCAAATATTGGAAATGCTCTCATCCGACGAAGGCTCCTTTGTATTGTTTTTGCTAAAGCACACCGTAATGTTGATGTTTCATAAAAATTTAAGTGGAGATTTTCTTTCTGTGGTAGACATAAATTTCCTGGAGGAAAGGTTTTATATGTAATTCCAATTTTGTGGCACTAAGAAAACAAAGAACAGGTGAAGATTTTACTGCAGGTAATTTCGTAAATTATTAAAGAAGAACCCTCCCACAGCCACGCCATAAACACGTTCTCTATCAAATGCTAAAAAGCAAATCAGTGATGCCTTTTTTTTTTAGGTACTGTAGGAGCCGACATTCAAATCCTAAACTGGAAATAAAACTGCCTATAAATATTTAGTGCTGAGGTGACTTTGTGATAATAAATAGCTCTTTCAAAACACTGCCGAAAATATCAAAACAGTGAAACATACCTGTGACTGAATATGCAAAAGGCTTGCAATCTTGTACACGCAGCACGTACCAAAGCGCATGCTAAGACTTTGCTGAGGGCTGCATCTTTGGGGTTTTAAATTATTTAAGGGTATAAAATAGTTCATTAAAAATCTGTTTTTAAGAAAGCATGGAATTAAACATATAATGGGTTCATTCATAAAGTTTAGGAGGTAAGTAAAAAAAAATTTTTTCTTATTATTTTTAAATATGGCCAGAGTATAGCATAAGAAAGTTTTCTCCCCAGAGTGGGAAGCAATATCTGCTCTTGGCAGTTTGCTAACTTCCACCTTTCCAAAGAAAGCAAAAGAAAATCTGGCATGAAGAAATATGGCTTGAGAGAAATGGAAAGGCTGCGTGATTGATTGGTTGGTCAGCATCTTTATCTTTTGACACAAAAATTCATTCTAGTAGATTGTTTATTTCCCTCGGTTTTTAGAGAGCAATAAAAGAAAATGATGTCGAAGGCCCATTTTATTGCTCGCAGTAGTTTAATTCTGAAAGTATGTCCTACTTTGGTCAAGAATCTTCTGGCATCTTTTCATCAAATGAAGCCATTATGCCAATGATATAAACCCCGAGGCATTGCATAGGATTGGAGCAGAATTCTGGAGAAATCACACAGTGATAGAAAGAGGGGCAGAAGAAGGCAGAGTGACAGCGAAGACACAAACAAAGAGCCAAGGAAGGACAAAGAGAGAGTAAGCAGAGAGGCAATAGAGGCAGAGAGATAGTGACAGCAAGGGACAGGAAATGGAAGTCTTCCTGGTGAGTTGCCAAGGGATTATTATTGTTTTTAAGGTTAATTGAACAATTCTTGCCAAGGCAGCACAAATTGAATGTGATTGGTGGCCTGATTCCCATTTTTGGTTATCAGATGATTATGAATATATTTTATGGACAATTAGTTATGTCAATCTGTTGCTCACCATTCATCTCTGGCTTATCTGCACAACTGAAGATACTGAGAAAAAAAATGAAAAGTGCAAAAGAACGTATTCTGCATCCTCCCGCCACCCAGGCCCAGAATCAAGCACAATGCTGCAAAGTGGTTCACCTGAAAGTGCAGAGGCTGCAGCTTATTGCTGCGAAATCTGTCTAATGCCTGGCTCACTTGGTCAGACCCCTGGGTCTCACTGGGGCCTGGCAGTCGGGGTGTTTGAAGAGAGCACTGCAGCTGCTTCTGGTAAGGAGCACATGCAGCCTGGTGCCAGCTCGAGCCAATCTGTCGGTGGTTTGGTCCAATCTAGCGTTACATTCAGAGCATCCTAATCAGGCTCCTTCAGCCTCATTTTTTTTTCTCTTCACCTGCCAATACCCAGGATAAGTCAGATGAGCACCGAGAGGTCCTGCAAGCGACCCCACACAATATGTACAGCCATACATACACTGAAAAGGCACAGTTCTTTGCCCTATTCTAGTTGTAGCTAAAGCCGAGGTGGAGAAATCCTACACAATATTCCATTTTCATGGGCATGTGCTGATCCATCAATATGTTCACTGATTCTAAGTGTCTCTGCAAAGCTAACTGAGCCCTTGATAAAATCTCAGGGTACACTGGTGCTAAGACCCCAGGTCCAGACTGTGCACACACAGCAAGTAGACACAGTTTCATTATGCAAAGGTCAAGCTGCTTCATGCTTCCCCTAATGACAGTGCTCTTTCATTCTATTCTTGACAAATTTTGCTAGTGTATTGATTTTATTTGCTTTTCCTCAATGCAATTTTCACTGTTTTACGAATATTTTACTTCTCTGTGAGTGAAAGCGACACTTGAAAATTTTCTCATGTTCCCATTGAAAACAGTGCCTGTTGGTCATCAACTTAATCCAAGTCATACATAACCTCTCCCCTATTCCCCGTAGCAATCTTCGAATCTTGCCCTCTAGAAATTTTTCCTGAATGTAAAATTCCAGGCGAATCTGCCTCTGCCCATGCTGTTCTCTCTACGTGGGAAACCTGTCTTCTTGGCTTTGGCTACTCTGACTCATCTTTGAAGGTTTATACTTCATTTTCTTCAGATCTGTGTTCTGACCGGTTCAACCTCTCTCCTCGTCAGATGGTGTAGAAACTTCTCCTTCCTGTAGACTTCCACCCCAGACTGAACTCTTGACTTTGTAAGGCACTGACTATATTGTAGAAGTATTTGCATTCCCGGTGTAGGATGAGGAACATAATGGACAGTGAATAAAATGCACTGATTATGAAAGAGTGAGTGAAAATCATGGACAGGGCTTACCATATATACGATCAGATTTGTGTGTGACACTCATCCAACTTTAACTTATTATCCATATCCATATTATCCATATGACTTTAGATATTTGTAAAATGGCATTAATAATAGTATCCACTTTTTAGAGTTCTTGTAAAGCTTATCTAAAATAAACATATGAAGTGTCCCCATGAATACATAAATGTAAGAATTTATATTTGAGTAACAAAGATTGACCATGGTCAGTAGAAGTATCTGTAAACTGAGTAATTTGACATTTTCTAGAAATCTTCCTGCCTCCTTCCCTCCCATCACAGAAGTTCTTCTTCATGAATAGTGTAGTATTTGTGTGATGAAAAAAAAAACCTGTTGGATATTTAGTGCTTCAAACAGCTCAAATTGGTTTTCCCATTGTCTAAAATGGTTAGTTAAGACATAACAAGGAACTAACCATCTTCATCCATTTATTTCAAAGATACTTAATTAGTATTTTTAACTTTTACAAATGTCCTGATCAGTGTTTTTGTTACTTTCTGTCATGTATGGCTTCTGTAAATGTTCATTATTTGACTAGCAGTCTTTAAAATGTAATAATAATGAGAAGAAATAATCCACAACATGTGAGATAAAACTAGAGGAGTGTTTTAAAAGAATTGGAATGTTTAACGTATTTCATTCAACAACTGAAACACTGAGACATTGAATGGCTCATCTTATAGCTGCTGTGGAGGAGAAAATAATCTATTTCTATGTGGTCCTGAATACGGAGTAGAGAAGAGACAAACCTCTGTAATATTTCAAACATTTTTTGTTTGTGTTTTAGAAGGCAGAGACGGCTCTTCATATTGTGCATCTAAATTAGGAAATATTGAAAGTGAGAGTCTGCATAATAGTAATTAGTAATAAATTCTTGCGATTCCAAGGCATCTTTCATCCTAACACCCTTAGGATTTTAGTATTTTTCCCAAAGGTTCTGTTTAACATTCCTCCCAGGCAACTGACTTGGAGCATGCCGACATGGGGAATCAAAGGGAAAATACCACTTAGCACTGAAAGATTGAGCGGCTGGAGGAAGACCAAACACAAAGCCCATTCTAGTAAGCTCTCTTGATTTTTCTTTAAAAAAAATACTCCATAAGAAGTTAATGTAGCTAGTCAAATCTTCTAGCCTCTTCACACTTGGGCTAGCCCTTTTCACTGGCAGGAGAGGTCAAATGAGTTCCTCCCTTTTATGCATAATCATGGTTCTTCTTTTTGCTGGCCTGCTGTGACACATATTAATCATTTTTTAATAGCCCATTAGGTATAGTTGTACCCTGTTGCAACCAGGTTTCTATTAATTTCAAAGTCTTTAGCTTTATGCAGCATATCCAATAACACATTTCCCCATCTGCTTATGGGAAGACTGAGTTTGGAGAAAATGATCAAATAATACTTTGTAGTTTTTCATTAGATCATATGCTTTTGGGGGGGATGGGTTGGAGGGCAATATCTTAAATTACATAAGTTAACTATACAGAATATAATAGGATCATTATAATAAGTAAATACCAGTTGATTATTCAAAGCATAGTTGCCAGTCTACCTTCTATGTAACAGATACAAAGTATGAATAAATATACATGCATTACATTCCTGTTTGAACCTCAACAAACCAGTTTCTAATAAATAACAGTCTTGCTACATCCAGACAGCTCCCCTTTTCTGAAACCCGATGCCTGTTATGAATAATGCCTAATGTTTACAAATGGGGTATGGTATGTATTAACTTTGGCATGGTAGTAACAGTTTGGTACTAAACAGAATTGGCATTTACTAAACATCACCTCGCATAGCATATTATCTTAGGTCATTGTCACAATAAGAGGTAGAGACTGTTTTCTAATTTTGAGATGTAAAACATGATCTTCAGAGCAGCAAAAATGCAAGTGACCGAATTATATGCCCCCGATTATTCAATTAATAGCATTAAGTCAAGCTGAAATTTTACTTTTTTGTTCAAAGAATTTCTTAAAAGTGGTGTACTCTGACAGAAAATTTAAATTGCAACTCATACACTAACATTTGATTAGAGGCTTGCTATACAACAACGAATCTGCAATCTCCAAATGGCAGGGATTGTGTCCATCATATTTATCATTTATCCGCAGTGCCTATGCAATGTCTGGCACCGATTAGGCGAATAAATACACATAGAATAATTGAAAGAATGAAAGCCATCCTTCATGGACATGCCTGTCACCTTATAAATGACCACAACCTGTCTGTGTTTTCTTAGTTGATTTATGCTTTGATTTTATTGTCTAGGGAGAAATGAAGCTCATTTGTTATGATAGAAATATCCAAACAAATTAATCTTCATAAATTATATGGAAGATCAGTGCTCTCTTTGAGAATGCTCAACATGTTTGTGATGAATTGCACACTTGTACAGTTTTGATTTCAAGAATTCGAGAGATACTGCTCTGTTACTATGCTTGGTGATAGATACATAAAGATGAATACCATAGTGACCCATGATCAGGAAATTCCACCACTTGGTGGAAAACAATTGTGTGCTGGAATCAGACAAAAAACACTTTGAGACCCACAGCATTCAGCATGTTATTCACCTTATTTATATGCAGCTTTCTTGTTTCCCTTATCTTCTGCGTATGCTTTGAATCCTTATGTTTTAGAGTTGTCTCTTGTAGGTATCACATCTCTGCATTTTGTTTTAGTCTAGTAGTGCAATATTTTTCTTTTATTTGAGGAGCTAAGTAATTTATATTGATATGTTTTCTTTGTGTCTCTTTCTGGCCCTCTTTTTCTCTTACTTACTTTTTTCCTCTTTTTCTGCCTTTTTTTTTTTTGGTCTTGGATAAGTTTCCAACACCTATCCCCACATCCCCTTCTTACCTTTGTTGGAAATTGTATGCCTCGTACTGTTCCTTTGGTGATTACATAAACATTTTAACAGGCACACTTAGCTAAACCTAACGTTACTAATACTTAACTCATTACTAATGTGATGAAAAGATTATAGGAGGCTTAACTTCTATCAAATCCTTTACTGTGCTCGTTAATTTTATGCAAAAATTTGAGTGGGTTCCTAGGTGCCCAAATTAGCATGGTTTCTGGGTGTATCACTGAGAGTGTTTCTGGATGAGATTAGCATGGTAACGGGGATTTAAATCGATTGTCGATAGCCTTCTCCAATGAGATTGTCCATTTTCCAATCAGTCCAGGCCTAAGTAGAACAAAAAGTGGAGAAGGAAAACTCATTCCTTTAGGTTTTTCTTCACTGCTTGAGTGGAACAACTCATCTCATTTTTTCCTTCCTCAGACTCAATTTATATCATTGGCTTCTCTGGTTCTCAGGTCTTATGTCTCAAACTGGTTCACATAACTGCCTTTCCTGAGTTTCTGGCCTGTACAAGTCAGATCATGGGACTTCTCAGCCTCCAGAATACATTATGTTAGGTAATTCTTCATTAATATAATATATAATATAATATAATATAATATAATATAATATAATATAATATAATATAATCTGTTTTCTCTGTGTCTTGGAAGCCTTCTGATTAACATACTGACTTACCTGCTTTGTTCTGAAATATTTCAGACCTAGTTGAATTCTTCACGCCTTCATTTTTAGCCATTAGCAGTATTTTATATAGGATTGTATTAATTTGAGCACCCAGAGAGTTGAGTCTAAGTCAGTGATGTGCAAGCAAGTAGTTTATCAGGGAATATTACTAACTGAGGAATGGCAGAGTAAAGAGAGAGGAAAGAAGAGCAAAAATGATTCGGTTAACCATCAGCAGAGGTGACTCAGTGTGTGATGTGTTTGGATCTTAGAGCAAGCCTTATCAAGTGATTTTCACCTGGAAGCATTCCACCTTGGCTCCCATTTTCCACTGACTAGAAATTTCAGCTCTCCCTGGGGACATGAACTACTTTGCAGTTGTGAGTTGAGCAAGTGTGAGAATCCTCAGGAAGGGAGCGAGGGACACCGTGTGTGAGCCTATACCTGTGGGAAGCAGAAGTTTGTGTGCAGTTGCCTGGTGCACCTCTGGCTGCTATCGAAGATGTGGCCAGAAGACTCTGAACAGGCACACGAGGGGCTGGGCATGCTGTTCAGTTGCTAGAATGCTTGTCTCGCACGCACCTTAGAACCTGCATTTCATTCTACTGCCGTGCTAACCCAGCAAACTGAATTCAACAGGCAATATGTATGTATTGGTACTTAAAATGGATGAGCAAATACTAGGGTGAATGTTTAAACCTAAAAATATTTATCACTGTAAAAGACACATTGTCATTAATTCCCGTGAGAATACTCCTCCTAACTTTGAATATATCCCATTTCTTTGCCACTTTCTGAAGCAGTTCTGGAAGTCCTCTTGCGTGAGTGTCTCTCTGAGGTGCGATTAAAAAAAATCCAATGAATGTTACCACGGAGTGTCATCGATAGAAACGCAGGTTCCTAAAGGCTGGAACACATCCTCATCCAGTTCATTCACTGAATCTGGCACTGGGAAATCCACCGGCTCTTCCTCTGAGTCAAAATGAGCATGAAACAGGAATGTTTTGAATCAGTTTACCTGATGAATTAATTTCTTAGTCATCAAGGGAGTTATGACAGTGCAAGAAAAAAACAAACAAAACACAAAAGAAGACTTCTAGAACTGTTTTAAAGAGTGACAAAAATGATGACTTGTGTTCAAAGCAATGGAGAATATTCTGAAGCAGATTAATGACTATAGGTCTTTCACTGTAATGAAATTTTAAAATTTAAACATTTATCATATTTTTAAATATACTTTATATATATCTACAATACTTACACATTTATTAATAACATTTTCAACATTCCTTCTTGATTCTTGAATTATTTTCATTTGAAATTTCCAACATTGATGAAGAAGCAATGTTGATCACCAGATTAAGGAAGCCCCAAATATCCCAAATGAGAAATTATCAAGATATCACACCTAGACAAAATATTTGCAACAGGTCTTTAGTAAGGTATATTTTGTGGTTAAAAATCTCAGTTTTTGTTTTTCTGAGAAAACCTCTTTCTTCTGCTGTCTCCAGTTCTCAAAAGGTTCTGCCCATGTTTCAACACAAATACAGCTCTATTGTGAAATTTATTCTTGGGTTAGAGATGATAGAACCCTTGCCCAGTGTATGAAAAATTTTGTTTGATCCCTAGCATTTCAGTGAATGGATGGATGGATGGATGAATGAATGAACGATTGAATATGAAAATTATTTTCTATCAAAACACTTAGGACATTATTCTACTGGAAATAGAGAAAAATCAGCTTTTGGTTAAGTTAGTCTGGATCTTTGTAGATGATCTGTCATTTTTGTCTAACTATGTTCAACTTTTTTTTTGTACTTCATATCTGATAGTTTCATTTTGATTTGTCCAGATGTAATATCCTTGTGATTTTCTATTGAAAAATTTTGGAGCTTTCTGCATCTTTGCTCTGTCAGCTGTAGAAACCTCCTTGCTGTTTTGTGCTTGAAAATTGCCTTTTTCCTATTTTCCCTTTAATTCCATCACAAATTTTGTTTAGATTGCCTCAGTTTTATTTCTCTTGATCTACAACCCCTTTTTCTGATTCTTGGTCCCTCTGAAGTGTACTCTTGAAGTTTATTTTAAATTTATCTTCCAGTTCACTAATTCTCTCTTCAGTGGTTATCTAGTCTACTGGTTTTTTTTTTTAAACCTAAATGACTGTATTTTTAATTTATAAGGGTCTTATTTTGATTTCTTTCCCAACATGTGTGATCACCTCTCATACTCTTTCATTCAGCTATCATATTTTCAAACTTTTATTTTTCGTTTAAATGGATCAGTTTCATTCATTTTACAGTCTGCATATGACCGTCACTTTCTGAAATCCTTTTGTATATATTTGATTTCTGTTGTTTCTCCTGATTCTCATTTATAGTTTCTTCTTTTTAGAGTATTTTGCAATTTCCCTTCACAGTGGGTGGCTTATTTTCCTTATACCTCACAGATTCTGGCCTATTCTCCCAGAATTAAGTTAAACTTTAATTCCTTTGGACAGGATTTATATTTCTTCTGGCAGTTACCTGTTGGCACTACCAACCCTGAAATGTTATATTAAATTAAATTATTCACTTTGGATTTTATGACCATATAGGAAACACAAATTTAGTCACTAACCTAGATGCAGGCCAGCTGCATTTACAAACTCCCAGGAGAAATTTTTATTTCACCTACCCAGAATCAAGATTACGGCATAAAAATCTTTTTACTGGTCCCTTACTATACAGCATACTTTATTTTAAGTTTACTCATACACTGAAGGTAGAGATCTTCAAGATTCAATGTTGATATCTTCTGCTAGATTCTCAGCCTTGCATCCCTTTGGATTTTATCTGTCTCTGCAAACCAAAAATATAGCACTCATAATATTGGAAACAAGTCTTGGTTCCCATTTTCCCTCTAAATTTATCTTTCAACCACTTTAATAATTTAAATTCAACTTAGATGCCCATTTCATTTCTTTCTTCTTCCTTTGTTCCTACTGGCTGTTTTTCTTTTCTTCCCATACTGATGCTTTCCTCTCCTGCTTAAAAGTAAATGGAGAGAATAAAGTATCAACAACTTACACTTGGTCATAGATTTACTTATTACATTTTATGTAATTTTAATCTTTCAGTCACTTACCTTTCACATACTTTTTTCTGTTACATAAAAAAGGAGGACTCTCTCCCCTTTTGTTTGCTGACATTTGAAATCCTTTTAATAGGTGGCAAATTGCTTTTGGGCATAAACACTACTGAATCTCATTTTCTGCCAGTCTATGCTGTTGGCAAATGTAATTCAATATTTTAACTGTAATAATAGCTGCCTTCAATCAAGCACCTGGTATTTGCCAGGTAGCATGTTAAGTACTTTACTTGCATGATTTCAAATCTCCACAGCCACCAGGTATAGTAAATATTATTGCCTTTATTTTATCAGTAAGGAAAATGGAAGCTCCTCTGGTCGAGACAATGTATGCATGTTTACTGTGAGATTTACCTTGTCTGGTCCCCAAATCTGCTTCTTTTCCCACTGTCCTACTGTTTCTCTTTAGTAGTTAGAACTACAAAAATTATAATCCTAGCACGTGGGAGGCTGAGGCAGGAGGTTTTCTGTGAGATCAAGGTCAACCTAGGTTACACGGAGAGAGCTGTCTCAAAGGAAAAAAAGCAAAGAATTACAAAAATGGTCTCATGGCTTCTCTCCTCAGCTATGTACTAATTTGTGTGTGTGTGTGGGGGGGAGGCATGGCTCTTGTGATTTTTGGAGACTCAGATCCTAGGTCTTGAAATGGAAGACACTAGTCATCTGTTTTTGTATTTGTGCATATTTCTACCAACACCGAGAACCTTAACTAAGAACATCACTGTTTTCAGATATCCCACCCCAGCTATTACCTTTCTTTTCCACAAGGTCCCTGAATCGTAATTTTGTTTTCTAGGGCATTTGATATTTTTCTGATTTGTATTGATGACTCCTTTGCTGACATTCTAGAATACATCCCCGAATGCACCCTCTATTTTGAGTTCTGGTAATAAAGTCTCTGGCTATAAAGTATACAGTTTGCACATAACCTTCTCATTAATAGAGATATTACCCTCTTTCCCTAACAAAACCCTTCTTGGGTGAAGGCCAAAATGGTCCAGCCTATGCTGAAATTTGCGTGTTCACTCCAGAGTGGTTCTGGAGTTGTTTTTTAAATTCAGTCATGGCTTGATGTAGACAATAGCCTACCTTGATGTCTCTAGATAAGTTGATATTAAGTAGGTATATGGGAAAGCCAATTAAAAACCTTTAATTCCTAAGATAAGCTATTATTACTCAAGCTACCATAATTATAAAGGAATTTATTGCAAAGAACAAGTTTAAATAAAGAGTAGAAATCATGTCTCTCACACACACTTTGTATAAATAAGGTGTTAAGCGATGTGAATATTAACATCTGTGTAATATAAAGCAATGTGAGGTTCCCATGCTTTAAATGACCAAAATAATGTTTTGTAAGCTGTTTACCCGAGTGACTGTTTTCTGTGTTCTACCTGAGAAAGTCTTAACAGATGAGTGAAGGAGGGAAAACCAGGTGCTGGGTGACAGGAGAGGATGTTCTGGGTGGCCGCGCTGGGCGCCATCGTGTTCATATCCAGCAGAAGCACATTGTCATATCTCTCAGGACAGGCGATGCTTATCCTAGATGCAGACTTGGCCCTGAAGAGTTTTGGTTCCCCAAAGAAGGATTAATGATATAGCATATCCATGTTCAGAGCTGGGGATTTGAATAATTAAGTTGTAATTGTTGCCTTCAGAGAAATACGATAGCAAATCACAATAAAGTGGGGGTACATTCATCGCAATACTGTGGACAAAGACTCCCGAAAGGGTAGTGGGCAGTAGAGATTGTACCTTTCCTGAGGTTTTGGGAAGGGTTCATGTGGATTACTATGAGCAAAACACCGCTGTGACACTGAAAGAAAATCTGCAGCTCTTTGGATGTTGTAGCTAGCACTACATCTAGCAGGAAAGTCACATTTAATCTTCCCTAACTTCAGTGTGAGGGAAACATGGCCAGCAAAGCCAACTACAGTGGAAAATGGTGAAACTGAACTCAGAAAAGTGCGTGGAGTAGGTTGGAGAACTCTTGCATTCTGACTCCTTTTCTTTCTCCTCCAGCCTGCGAGGGCCTCAGATCCAGCACTATCTGCATAAAGAAACTGAAACCTGACACCTCTGTGCAAGCACACTCAGTGAGGAACTGCGAGAGGAAGCCAGGCAGCCCTTGAGTCTTTGTTGGCGCTCTGTCTTTGTTGCGTTTCCAGGAGGCAGCTCCTCTCATTACGGTGGCATCCACCCACATCCAAGGAACAAGGGAGCCCGGGCTGCTCGCACACCTTCCCGGGGGCTATGTCTTCCTTTTCTTTTTGTTTCACAGTTCCATTCAGCAAAAGTACTTTCCACCGCCAGACTTACCCAGTTTGGTGGATCAGATGAGCTATTCTCCATTCAAGTGTCTTGCAGGAAATACATTCGTTAATGTGGGGATTGTTCAAAGAGGAATGGAAGCTGCTAATTTAGCTCCATCCCAGGAAAATGCATTTGTGTGGCCCAGGGTGCCCTTTTAGACAGTGTGTCTTTGTAAGAGGAGGTAGGTTGCTGCTGCGGACTGAGTATCACCATTTCGCTCCACTGGTCTTGGGACTCAGGACGGGCTCCTGCCCTCCCTTAGGTGAAACTGACACAGCCTCTTGCTTTTTTGGCTGGAGGAAACCTGGAACAGGAAAGGACATTCCCAGATGTAAATAAAGGTCCACTTATGTCATGTTTATTTTCAGAGGGGTCCTTGAGACAGTGCATTGCTGGTCTCTAGAGATCCAATGTCTTCGCTCCACGAGGGCTGGGTGTTTGGATGAAGTTGAAAGCTTCCTGAGTTTTGATGTGGTGTTGAAACAGAAGCTTTGATGCTTCAAACTGCTGGCTGCAGAGGAAACGCAGGGCGTACTGCTTAGCAGTTGATGTACAGAACATACACTATCCAGGCCCTTTTCCCTTCAGAGCAGAAACACCAGGGCTTGCACAGATTTTGTGATGTCAAGGGGCAAGCAAAATATGGTACGCAGAGAAAGAGAACGCAAGAGAGCTGACTCCTGTACCTGCACAAAATGCTGGGTGGTGTAAAGCATCAGGAATTCACTGCCTTGCATTTCTGGAGCCCAGAAAGCCAAGATCAAGGCATCAGTGGGGCTTGCCCCCTCTGAATGTAATGTGAGGAGGAATCTCTCTTTCTTCTTCCAGCTTCTGTGGGTTTCCTGGCAATCTTTAGCCTTCCTTGGTTTGTAAACGCACCCTTGCAGCTCTCTACCTCCGCGTGGCTGCCTGTGGGTCTTGGCATCATTATCCTTTGCATGTATCTTTTTATCCAAGTCCCTCTTTTTTTTTTATAAGGACCCCAGTCACTGGTCACACTGTATAAGGGTGCACTCTAACGACCCAGTTTTATCTTAATTACCCTTGTGAGGTCAAATTCTGCGTATTGAGGATGGGTACTTCATTGTGGATTTTTTGCTTGTCTGTTTTTCTTGCCATGAAGGACCCAATGTACCCCACAAAAATTGGCTAACATTACCCCTAAGGCCTCAGTTTCTGAGCCATCTTTGTGTTTCCCAAACTGAGATTAAATACGCTGCCCGTGAGTTTCTTTAGCCCTTAGTACTTTCTCCTTCAGTGGGATTTGGCCCAATGTGTTGTCTGCTTAATTCTCTTCCACAAGTGGGAAATTTCTTAAAGTCAACAGTCCTGCTCGGAGGACCTAGCTGTCATCACTGTACCATGCAAGTAGGGGGGCAGTCAGGGAATCCTCACTCGACTCAGATGAGCAGGATATAAAGTGATTTAAATAAAAAATGTTTCAGCCTCCATGATTTCAAAATGTGCAGCATTTCCAGTGATAGTTTATGCAAAATAATGAAACAAACCTTAGATTTATTACATAGATTATTCGACCTAAAAATGACCAAGTGGCTACATTTAGTTTTGTCAAGAGAATTTGCAATGAGTGAAAATCAAATCTGAAAAATGAGAGGGGTGGCGGATGGTGTGGGAATGCATGCCATGCCGTCGGGGTGAGTAGAGTCCAGGGCACTCAGTCCAAGCAGGTGGCTTCTATTCCTGACCCAGCCTGGACTCTCTGAGACCTCCAGCCAATCTCTTACCTTCTAATGTGCTTTTAAGTGAGCTTTAAAATAAAGATGGTGTTTGAGATCATGTAAACACATGAAATGTGATGAGAATTAATTTTTAGGGTAAGCGTTTAAGATTTTCATGGAACCTGTTACCTACATCACACATTATAAACATAGGGAACTGGCAAACTGGTCATGTTAACAAAACAAAGAAAGAGATAAACTCATCTGAATGAGACTATTTGACGTCAGTAAGTTCAGTTGCAAATGTCTTTTTTTCTCTGGTGAATAAGGCCAGATGCATACAAGGAAAACTACTTTATAAAAAAGAAAAAGAAATTACATTTCATCTCAACCTTTCCTTTTTCTTTTTCCTGATGCAGTGCTTGTCTCTACAAAAGATTAACTGGAAAGTGGATCCTTGGAGGGGGGTTGGATGGGAACCAAAATAGCAGAAGTGGAGAGTTAAGGAAGTCGAGTTGACTTCAGCAGTCCCTGGAGACATGGACTGAGAAAACAGAGCGGGAGCCTCCATTCTATTATCTGCATGCATTTCCGTGGAAAGCAGCCCACAGTGGTTCCAGCCTTCCTGCTTGGAGGGGGCACTAGTGGCAAGGTTGTATTTGGGCAGCAATTTGTATTGCATTATAAATTTAAGGTTGCACATTTTGGAGAATGATGGGCAGAACTGACAAGGATGACAGAGGTATTCATGAAACCTCAGTTAACCCCTCACTCCCCTGCACCCAGACATACTGAAGTTGCCAGAGGGTAGAGCTGGAATACTATACGCACATATATGAAGCAGAAATATACATTTATAAACATAGACACAACTGAGAGTGATGCACTTTTCCTATGGAACGTTAGTTCTAAAGGAAAAGAAGTATTTGGATTTTTGAGCAAGATTTCTGAATTCCTTGGAATTTATGAGTCTAGTCCATTGACTCGTATTTCCACATGTAGCTATTGACTCAGACCATTTTCTCTGCAGCGTGAGAAGTGCTGTGGGGCTACTCAAAGAAGGTGTGGGCAGGAAAATATGCAACACTGCCCCTGCTGCCAAGATGTTTATGGTTTGGCTTGCCAGGCCAAGTGTAATAGAAAGAAACAACTGGAGGATAACATGGAAAGGTAAAATTGTGTGATAAATTATGAGGGGGTAATAAATATTTTCTCTGGCTATGAAAGGAGAAACTTTTAGGGATAGTAGTATTCAAGAAAATTATAGAATATATGAGACTGCAAGAAAATATTGAGATTTCAATTGGCAGAAAGGAATAATGTGGGTCTCTATGAAGTTCTACCTTTCTTTGTGTGTGGCAGACATTGTTAATTGATCACCCTACGGCAGATTTTTCTTTCCTCAGAAGACTGTCCACATTCAGCTTTCTTGTATGCATTTCAGTATTTGCTGTAGCCCCTCAGTGGACTACAGATTCCTCCCCTGTACAGGTCAGGCTTTGCTTCTCTTTATTCCTACGGAGCTGGCCCAGAGAAGAGCTGCACCATGGCAACCACAGAGGTGCGCCGCTGGGTCTTGCTTCAACACACAACTTCCTATTCAGCCTTCAGGACTGCAGTTATCAGAGTGGCTGCAGCTGGGGGGCCAGAGGGATCTGCTGATGTGGCATCTGTGCCAGGTCATGCTTCTTAGGTAGCACCAGCCACTGACTGGGCACCATTGGGGGACAAGGCAGACCGTTTCTTTGTGCTTGGCTTGTTGGGTTGGCTAAGTAACCCTGAGCTCTGCATTGCAGTCTGGGACTCTCCTGGTCCAGGTTTGCTTCCTCCTCTTTATGAAAGTCTACAGGCAGGGTTATCTGCCCATCTCTCGTCTTGCACTCTTGACTTCATTTCAGTGTCTTCTTCCTGGAGGACTTGGTATGGACCCAGCCAAGTGTATGAGATTGAATTGTGTTCCTCATAAGTTTTCCCTGGATCACCCAATCTGTGTGGTCTATTTCAGGGCTGGGCCTTCATTCTTTCAATCTATAAATATTCTGAGCACTGATAAAATTGTGGGCTCCGAGGTGCTGGAAATTTAAAGACAACACTAATCGTCATCTCCAGGACAGATATTTCAGCATGGCATGTGGAAACAGAGACTAACTCATTCAAAGCAATTTACCAAGTGACCAAGTTAAGTTGTGAGTCAAATAAAAGTGTTCTGATTCCAAAGTATGAAATTTTTCTGCATCCCTTTTTTTTGATCTGTAACATGTGCGAGAAAATGCTATGCAGATAAATATACTAGCATTCCCTTTACTTTTGTGGTTCAGTATTCCTGGAGGAAGTTCTATGGAGCGCTCACTCCTAATGTGTGCTTCATGGAATATCATGTTAAATACATTAAAACAGGTTTATTACCAGGGTTGGGGAGAGTCTTTTAGGTGCTAAAGTACACTGTGTATCTGCCAGAGCAGAAGCTAACATTTTCCAAATTTGTATGGTTTAGAAACTGTTTTGCAGAACAGTTTCTAAACTGTGGAGGTGGAGGAATGCTATTCTATGCAGTGAAATCAAATGATAGCGCTTCATTACATCTATTCAACATGCATTCAACACCTTCCATGTGCTCTTTCCTGCAGTTCCTGTGAAGGAGGCTCATGATTAACCTCCTTCTTTAGACAAGGAATCTGAGGCACAGAGGGTTATGTTGCTTACCTAAGCTCCAGGGATGGACAGCGGCACCACGGCCTGTGACACTGCCTTGCAGTCGCCTGTCTCCCAGTGGCTTTGTTGGGTTGAGACCCTTTATAGTTCCCTTTAATTCACTAAAGATATAGACAAGTGCATGTAGAAGAATGAAAACTGCTTTACATATCCACTGGAGTCTGGGGTTTTGTGCAGTTTGGTGAGTTTGGAGGATGCTTAGTGGGAGGATAAGCAGGCCGAGCGTTAATGCTGCCATCTGGCAACCTGGCAGAGGGGTCTCAGTTTACAGGATGTATCTAGGGATGATTCTTCTTTCTCCCTGATGATCCTTCACCTCCCTTTATTGTGCTCTCTCTCTTTTTTCAAAAGCCTATGCACCTCGTCTCCTACACCCCAGACACACCTGAAGTCAGAACTTGACAGACACAGTAAGAGCAAGGGCTTTGCGATCAGACACCTGGATCTAGGTCTGCCCTGTATCACTGCCAATTGCTTAATCCTCCTAAGACCCGGTTTTCACTAGATTAAGGTGGTGATTTGAAAAATGTCTACATCCTAAGATTATTGGGACAACTGAAGAAAATAATATATGTAACATGCTTACTACCTAGCAGGCACTTAATAAATGGTGTAAGCTTTAAAGTATTACCTCTTTATCTGTTTTTGAAATCCAATAATGACCTCTTACCCCGAGTATCCTGCCAAATGTGAGGAGAAAAAAATCAAATTGCAGGCATCAGCCAATGAGTAGGAGAAAGAGCATTTTACGAGGGGGACGGTGGCTTATAGACCCTCTCCCAAAGTCCCCCTAAACGTACGGTTATTCTGTGTAACTCCTGCCTGCAAAAGTGACTCCAGCTTCAGATTGTTCTGTGATGACTAACAGCTAAAAAAATCCCTGGGTTCCAGGTAATCTTCATGTGCTTAGCGCCCTTTTAGCGACTGTCCTGGGTTTTCTCCTGTCACCTCAATACCTGGCTGCCAATTTGAGTCTTTGAAGAAGCAGACTATGAGGGTTTTAGTTGGCATTTCTGTCTATTCTGTGGCTTTATTCGCCTCTTTCCCAGAGATCGAGCATTTGTGTCTACAGGGATAAGATCGATGACTGCATTGTGTGGCGGAAATGAAAGGGAAAGATTCTTTTTTCCCCTCCATCTCTGCCTGGCATTGGCTGCGGCCTCGCTTAGGAAATGACCAACGTCAGAATGGTCACATGGCCCGAGCACATGGACACGGTGACTGTAATTGCACACTTATCTCTGAGACAGAAACCAAATGAAGTTGCTATCTAATTTATTCAGATGGCTCTCAAAAAGCAGCATTTCATGCACTGATTTGATTTCCAGGAACTAGAGAGTAACTATGAATGCTTTGTTAGGAGAAGGACTTCAGTGTGGAAGGAAACCACCTTTTCTCCAGCCACAGTAACTAATAGCTGAAGATATAAGATAAAAATAACGTATTTTGTAATTAATATTTTAATTTACTAAGAAGGGAGCTAAGTGGTGACTAGACTTTTCTTCCCCTTGATAATAATGAACCCAGGCAATTTCAAATGAAGAGGAGCAGCCAGGAGTTTAATACCTTTGATTAAGAACATGTTTCCACAGTGGCTATTATGTTCCCATTTAAAAGAGCAAAACAAAACTCAGGCTTATTTTATTTTGGAACTGCAGGGGGTCTTATGGCATCAAAAGAAGAGAAGAAAATGTTTAAGGGTAATTAAAGGCAATTTGCCTCATCAGCCCTTTTTCTCCTCCTTTTTCCTCTTCCCCTCCTTCTCCCCACAATATTTGCTAATTGCCACTTCAGTGACCTGAGAATTTTGTTTTCCTTTTTGGCTATTTGGCTGTTGCTCACACTTATAATTGACTGCATAAATCAATGGATTTCCATTAGTTCATTAAAAAAATAGAAAGTGAGTTAGTCCTTGTCTTATCTTGCTGGATAGTTAGGTATTAGGAGGGCTAAAGGGAAGAAAGGAGCAAACCTGAGCACCAACTGTGTACTGGGCGCTTCATGCTCGTGAACTCATTTCTCTGACAGGTTACCGCAAGGACTCGCAGGCAGACGTAAAGTCAGACGCCGCTTACAGAGTGTCCCCTGCTTAGGATGAGATCAGAATGCTAAGCTTCGTTTTCCATTTTATGACTTTTCCTTACGCTTTCTCTACTCATGTTGAAACTTTCCATTTAGAATTTCCTCTCTTTCCTTTCATTGGAGTACCCCTGGCATGTATTTCGGCTCAGAACACTTAGGTTGCAAAAGCGAATTTGGCAACCCTTAGGAAACGCATTGTGAGAAGTCATTCCTACCAGCTTCCCCCGGGGACTCAGAGAACTCAGTCACCTCTGGGAAATTTTTAGCTAAAGACTTAAAAATAACAGAACCGAGGGTAGGAACTGAGCTCCTGAAATGCAAAGTGTTTTAATTCGATATCGCGTTTTCAACTCTGATAATTGATAATAGGTGACACTGCTTCCCCAGAGAATGTGGCCTCCGAAGAAAGAGTAACCTCGAAACCATTAACCCCAAAAGTTTGCACAGGTTTTCTTAGGTTTAGATAAATAATGCAGATCAAGCTGTTGCCTACCCAGCAAGTGTAGGAAAAATGTGCTAAATTAGATACAGGATGAAGGCACGTGCTCTGCTAGCAAAACTCATAGTGGCCATTAAGTGTGGAATGGGGTGATTTTACTGCTAGGTGGGGAAGGGACAGCACAGGAGAAAAGGCCCAAAGAGTGACAATTGTTGTATGTTAATTCTTTGGTGGACAGAATATAGTATAAAAGAAAAAAAATAATGGCACAGTAAACTTTAAAGAAGTCAGAAGATTGATTCTCCTTTTATCAAACTCACCGCCATCCCCAGCACACAATATACACATGTTCCCCCCAACCTGTGCCCAGAGCTTGGAGCTCTGCATTTTCTTTTCTCCCGCTCCTTGCCCTCCCTTCCCTTCTACTTCCCTTTCTCGCTCTGCCCGCCCTTCTGGATGGGCCCACCCCCTGGTCCCATTCCTCATGCTTCTCCTCCTTCCTGAGGTGGATCCAGCCAGACTGCCCACCGCCTTGCTTTTCCAGTATGTTAGGCTCCTACATTCTTGGGCCTGACAAACAGTGTTCTTAGCAAAGGAAGTTTTCTCTGGGTCTGTCCAACTTCTTTTACATTTAATTTTAGCTAATATATCAAGGAACTAATTAAATGTTTCTAGTTCTGTTCTATGACATATTATATATTTTTAAAAGAACATACAACCCTAATTGAAAGTTAGGTGCGTAATTCCTGCTTTAATATCCATCTTCTTCCTACAGATCATAAGAGTCCAGGGAATAGAGGCTATAATTATCTTGTTTAGCATTATATAGTAGTTCTAGGCTGCAGCCAGGCCTTGAAAAATAATTGTATGAGTGAATGTGTGATTAGCCCTGGGATTTCAAAAATGGGATACATGCTTGCTTGCTGGAGGCAACTGAAGTGGAACCTGCATCCCAGTGCTGAGACTGAAATAGCTGTGGGTTCCGAATGCTCCAAGGAGAGGAACTCAGGTACTGAACATACACTGAGGGGTGAGGGCGACCACAGACACAGAGGATAAGCAGTGATGGGTAGGATTTAGGCAGAGAGCAAAGACCAAGATGTACCTGGGATCATCACAAATGGGTAATAGAAAGGTACTGATAGGCAGAGTCAGTTCAACGTACATTATTAGAAGTCCATAGTATCAAATTTTTCTATTTGTGGCAACCCAGATCTGTTAGTGAAGTAATTTTTTTTTAATCTCCTGACAAAGACCGGGGACTATCTATCACTCACGTTCTGTGTATACACGCCTATAGTGCTGTATTCCCTATCTTTTTGGGTTTTCTCTGATATTGGACCTCTGGGACAGGTGCTCTACGTGACATGCCTTTGTTCTATAACTTCTGAAATCCCATAGGTTTACTTACACATTTCTTCAACTAGATTAAAGTCTTATTTTCTTTTTCCATACTGCTAGGCATTGAACCCAGTGTCTTGTGTATATTAGGCAAAGTGCTTTAGCATTGAGCTCCATCTTGGGGTTTAAAATTTTTTTAAAAAAATTTTATCGTGAAACAGAGTCTTCCTGACTTACCCAGGTTGGCCTCTGACTTGTAATCTTCCTGTCTCAGCCTCCCAAGTAGGTGAGATACAGGCATGTACCATCGTGCCCAGCTACAAAGGGGATTTTCTTATTTGTCCATAAAGCTTTGACTAGCTCAGTGCCTAGCATTACATACCTGAGAAGTGTTTGGCAAATTTAACTGAATCATTTTTGTTAAATGCTGTTTCATTTACTAAGAAAATACATTGGTTAGAAAATGGTTAAATGTATCTTCATGCACTTGATGCTTAGTAGAGTAGGCTATACTCTTTGGACAACATACTTTTGTTGTTTGGACAGTTTCAGTCATAGTTTCTTCTGCACATTGATTACAAAAATACCTACAGTTGTTCAGACTTCCCTGTATTTGTGTTCTCTGCAATGTGATTTTGTGAACTCTGCCCTCCACAGACGCAATCTCTTTACTCACTCTAAATCTTGGCTGGCCTTGGAATTTGGTGAGGTGGGAACCTATGGCACAAGTGCCACAGAGGTGCTGTATTTTTGGTTTTGTTTTTCGTATGTTTCTTCTAACTACTGAAAGCTCTAAAATGTTCGCCATCACCGATAGCCTGTAGGAAGCAACAGAGATGATAGCAAGCCAGTTCCAAGGTCAGCCTTGAGAGTCTACTCCATGGCTTTGTGAACGGGTCTGGACAGCCTTTCTACCTGAGGTGATTTTGAACAACTAGCTCCCAGCTCACCTGCCGGGTGACAATCTACGTGGATTAAGCCCAGCTGAGAACGGCACTGCCCGGCTATGCCCAGTTCACCTTGCTGACCTGCAGAAGTATAAGCTAAATAAATGCTGTTTTTTTTAAGCCATTGCATTTTGGGATTCTTATGTAGCAAAAGTTAATGATATGATATGTTAACTTTTCACTTACTAAGTCGCTGATAGGATGTTTTTCCAACAAGGAGCTCGGTAAGATTTGACCTAAGTGTAGGTCATCCTTAAGTGAAACAGTCATTAGATAACTTGAATGGATTGAAAAGTCACAAAGGAAAACGTCCTCTTTAGGAACAAACAGTGGTTAATAAATAGACTCCCCAAGGCATCTTGTGAAAATCATAAACTTCCTCTAAATTGGAGGTAATTTCAGAGGGCAAATGAACCATAAAGGAGAGATGGCTTGGTACACAACAAGGGAGGCAAGCCGAGCCGCATGCAATGGGAGGAGCTTGCATGGGTGAGTGATCAGTTGCATTCCATCAGTAATTGAGAAGAATAAACATCATGAGCAAATAACTGGAAGCCATGTGATAAAAGAATTTATTTTAAGAACAAAGAATTAAGGAGTGATGCTTATAAGGACGAAGAATGTACATGGACCTTCTGTTACAGAGTGTGGGGGCCTGAATTTGCTTCCTTCTACCATACCTTTTTAATTTTAAGAATCAGCGAGTTTCAGGTTCTCAAAGTGGAAACTGGGTTACTATGTAAATTTCACACAGAGAATCAAATCAGATAATGGACTGGATATCATTTAGTTAATAGGAGAAGAACAGAAGAACAGAATAATGAGTCTTCTTATCTAAAATTGGTATTAGAAACATAACTAGGTAAATTTTGATCATCAGCTCATGACCAGTCCTATGGGAGATTTTTTTTTAACACCCTGGACTTCTATCATTTATGACAGTCTCCCCCATGTCCTCTTCCTCCCCTCCATTGCAACCTTGCTTACTGCACATAGAGGCAAAGCTGTCTTTTTGCTGAGGTTGGAATGTTTACCCCCTCTATGGATCAGGGCAAGGATGCGCTCACCTGTTTGTGAATATTCTTGCTTTTATGCGCCCATGACAGGCTCTGGGCTATCACAGAGCAGAGGTGTGCTGGAGCGCAGATGTGCCCAGTGGTATTTCCTTCCCTCATCTTTTGGAATTAAGAAATGTTTCAAAGCCAGGCCAAGAAGGCATGATAATATTTTGAATCTCTCTGCTCTGTAGTTTTAATTCCCATTAGTCCGTTTGGCACCATAGTTCCTGCCAGTTTAGTCACAGTATCCATTGCTTCAGGGGAAGGCAGAACCCAGCCAAGAACAAAGGAGACAATGTTCGGATTTGAATTCCAAAACCCACTCCTGAAGCGAATTTCAGAGACAACAGTAATATAAAGCCAAAGTGTTCACTTTGCCATATCTAGGCTTATTGAATGAGAAATCAGAAGCTTTCCTTTAAATATTAACTAGTCCCTTAAAATCCTAAGAAATTAAAGGACTGAGGGAAGAAAGGTTTACTCCAATCCAAGGGACAGAGGGTATGAGGGACATGACACAAAGGTAAAGCTCTAATATGCTAGAGAGAAGGAAACTCCTGGGGAGCAGTCTGGAGACAGAAGAAAGCAAGGTCATTGAACCCTGAACTGGAGAATGCTCCAAGCCTGGGGACAGAGGACCGTATGACTTTGGAGGTCTGATCCAGGGGCCGGATTCTCACACTTTGTCTAGAACTTTGGATGGAGATGATTACCTGAAAAGGGATGTCCACAAAGAGGGCAAATAATGGTGGTATGCGTAAAAAATGATCAGGCCTGGGATAGCCTCCTTCTGCCACCCCCAAGTTTCCTCTCAGTGTGTGTGAGTCAACTTTTCATCATTGGGACACAAGACCTGCCACCCACAATTTAAAGGAGGAAAGATTTATTTAGCTCACAGATTGGAGGTTCAGTCCATGGTTGTTGGGAAGTAAACAGGGAACAGGGTTAGAGAGGAACCAGATATAGAACCCAAAGCCATCCCTCCATGACTCAGTCTGACACACCCAAGAGTTTGCTCTATTAATCTGCTAGGCATTTCTTAATCTAATGAAGTTGACAAATTAGGTCACAGAGCAGATCTCAGAAAGTTCCCAGGCCCTTACAGTTGTGGTGTGAGATGGTATTTGAGAGTTAGAAATCAGGATTTCTCTCAGGAGGCTGCCACAGCATCCACAGGAAATGGTCAGCTAGATAGCCCAAGGCAGGGCCCATAGGGAGGATGTGGGTAGCTTGTAAAGTGTCAGCTGATGAGGTAGGGGGTAGATGGAACAATGGGAAGAAGCTTGGCCACCCTGAAAGCAACCACTTCTATCCCTGTGCTGAGATCGGACCACAGACTGGGATCACACACAGTGCAGTGACAGAGGCTGGTCAGTGCTCAGAAAGCAAACAAGAGCTGAATATCCTTCAGGACAATTTGAATGTCGCCTGTGAATAGGCTAGTGATATGGGGGAAGACCCTGAATTTGATTATCCAAATGACATTCGGCTTCAAAACAAGAACCCAAGTTAACTCGAAATAGCAAGATCTAATTTTTGCCTCTGCCATCTGTGGAAATGAGGGCTCAGTGGTGGCGGAGTCTAGCTCTGTATCTTAGTTTCTAAGTGCTGATCACACAGTACCAGTATTCAAAGGTTTATGCAGCGCATATACGAATTTGTCCCTCTGATGTGGGGGAACCCTTCTTCCTCTGGCCCCATTCATATCGCTCTGCACCGCACTAGGTGTGTGCATGTCTGTCTCCAGGCCTTGACTGGAAACTTTATGATGGTAAGGATCATATTTCTTCCCTTTTTGCATTTCTGGCTGCTGATGCAGTTTGGCACATAGTTATCTTTTAAAAGAATGTCGATTTTCTTGAGAAATGTGTTCATTCCAGTTTTAGTACATGTGCTGCCGAAGCAAGCACAGAAATGTGTTCATGATCATAAAAAAACTGGTGAATTGTGCCTACTTTAAAAAAAAATGGACTATCTGTGGGATTCTAGAAAGCATGATGATTATTAAACGGAGTTATTAAATCAATTGACCATTTTTCTACTCTATGGCAATATTTTCCATGTATTAATGATTATGGAATCCCTACTATTTGCAATACTCCAAGTACTTTTACATACAAATTATTTAAGACTCCTGAGAATCCTATGAGAATCCTTAGATTTAATACAGCTGAGAATTCTTATCTCCCAATAAGAGAAACCTGAAGACGGCAAGAAACATCTAAGATTCCAAAGTTTTTCAGGGATCAACCCAGGATCTGAAACCAGTTTTAACCTGTGTTGCTAGTCACCTTGAAACATCTGAATGTAAATATTATGAATGTTCTTATACGGAAGTGATTAGAATATTTGCATTAAAGAGCAGTGACAGTATAACATTGTATAGATGTGTATGCCTTGGAAGTTAGCCCTTGTTATCTGTTATCTTGTTATCTGTGAGTTATACATCTGCAGATCCAGATACACAAATGTTTTTTTCAAATATTTGTACTTGTATTAAATATATACAGATTAATTTCTTGCAATGATTCCCTGAGTAATGCATCTAACGGCTATTTACGTAGAACTTACATTGCATTAGGTGTCGTAAATATCATACAGGTGATGTGAAACATATATGAGTGTGTATGTAAGTTACAATGTTGCATTGTATAAAGGGGTTGGGTATCCACAGATTTTGGTACCTGTCAGAGAAGGGTCCTGGAGCTAGATACCAAAGGATGTCTCCACTTAAACTTTGTTATTAGCACAGCTGTAGAGTGTTTCAACAGTGACAAGAATCTTCCCCAGAGATGCGGGAAGGATAATATTTATAATGTTTCTTCACAGCAATAGTAAAAATACCACAAGGATGCTGTCAGTGTTGACTTGTGGCTTCTTTCAGGTGCGAGGTCCTAGTGAGGCCAGATGCAGAGGGCTGCCTCCTCCGCAGTCCTGTCTGGGAGAATCCTCGTGGCGGTGACCTGGACTGTGGCCTTGTGCCAGGCTTTCTGTTTGAACAGGGTCTTTTGGGCGAAGGGAGAGGAAAGAAGGAGCCCATGAGGTATGGATTGCTGTGTTTGGCCGCCGTCCCTGCCTCAGTTCCTTTCAGATATGCACACGTCCTTGGGGCCTGGTGCACTGGAGAGTGGGCCCTGGAAGATGGCTTCCGCCATTAGCAAAGGGCAGAATGGAGTGGCAGTGTCTGTTGGGATAAATTTGAGTCCAGAGTGTCATTTTGAAGGACTGCTCAGGCCCTGTGTGTGTCTGAGTGATGGTTGGTGAAGGCCTGGGAATCCCCTTTGTATTAAACTATAGCAGGGACCAGAGGGGCTTTTGGGCCCCTGGCACATTTTTTGATGTGATCCGGGAAAACAAAACTAGCTCCTTGGATTTCCTCCAATGTGAAAGAGAAAGATGGTCTTTAATATTTAGCTGTTACTTTCCCGTAGCTTTTGGCCATGCTGTGGAATATATACCAGTAGGACTGTAGTTGATTGTTATGCAGTTTGATTGGTCTGTGCCTGTGTCACATTGGCTGCTTCATATGTTGAATGCCACCTCTGGCCCTAGGAGAAGAAGGAATGCTGCCAGAACAGAACTTGTTCTATGAGAATATATTGAGGCAGCCTTTGTTTCGCTTCTAATTTTCTTTGGTAATTTTTGTAGCTTCACTGTAGAAAAGTAATAAACATCAAAGCTGGCATCGTCAATGATCTCCGTCCAGAGATATGACCAGACAAGCCTCTTTTCATTGGGCTTATGGGGAATGTACATTCCCAGGAGGGGAGAAGAACATCAAACCATGTGCCAGTCATTCTGTGGGAATGAAAATGTTGGTTTCTCTGGTAGTAATCATTTAGAGATCAAATGTTGGGCATGCAACTGAGAGAGGGCTATGGCTTGTTCCCTAATTCATACAGTCTTGCCTCCATTTCTCATCCTGAATCCATCTCATTTGAAAAGCCATATAACTAGTCTGGCATGCTATTGGGTGGAACTGTGTCAGAAAGTTGCTGGACCCCTAGAGAAATCATATCCTATGAAGACTGCCTTCATAAGCCAATTCCTCACCTGGCTACAATCTGCAGAATAAAAGAACATGCTTTGTTACCTATGATGAGAAGCCTCCAAATCGGTCTTGGCTATTATCTATTACTTAGGTCTTTCTAACTTTCCCTTAGCTACAGTTGAAAAGTTGCCTTTGCTTGGCTCACCAGCATCCAATGCCCTGAACCTTCATCTCAGGAAATATTCTTTAATCATTTTCAATTGTTCAGACTTGGGACCTGACATCTGGTCACCTGTATTACTCGGTACTATGACTGCCCATTATTTTCCTGCCTCCTTGTCACATTCTAGCTGTTGGGACATCATGTATGTGGCTCATAGAGTCTCAAACCTAACCAAGCTGATGGATGTACTGTTGATAATTCATCCACATCTCTATGGAACTTTGAGTTTATTACTTTTCAGTTGATTTGTCTGAGGGGTAAGCAATTAACTGAATGGCTGCTAAAGCTTGATTCTTACCTGTAACACTATTTCTGGTTGTTTGGATGTGCATTCTCTTGGATCTGTTGATGGTCAAATGAGCTACTATTATAGACAATGCAGTGCAAAGCAAAACCAAACCAAAAAGCCCTGCGTAAACTGTAATATAGAGTCTGACTGAATATGTCATGACTGATAGGGGCTGTGTCTCTTTTGCTTGGGGATCTCAGATGCAGAGGGTTGAGTTAATCGTAACCTTCCATTCTCAGCAGGCAAATAAACATCTGTCTAACACAAAGATCCTGTTATCTGTGTTATTTGTGTTATTCCTGCTGGAGCCTATTTCCTTTTTATCTCTACCCTATCCAGTCTCCTCTGAACAGAGATAGTCTGGACGAAAAGAGCACTTGAGCCCAGTTTGGGAATCTGACTGGTTTTAGGTCACTGAAAATGGAGTTGTTCATACAGATAGTTTGTATGGGGTTCAGCACATTCTTGGGTTCAGATTTTTACTGGAAAGTATTAGTTCTGTTACTGTAGGCAAGAACTTCAGTGTGTATTGTTTAGTTTCATGTGTATTTTGTTTTGTACATGCCCATTCTATAATATGTAAGTGATAACAGGTATAAATCTCATTGTTTCTTATTATTGTTAGAGTCTTGTCAGGGTTTGCAAGGAAAATAACTTAATACAGGACACATAATTTATAGAATTATTTTATAATAGTCACCCAAATTATCAAATATAAAAAAGTACAGGAAATCTGTCCAAATACTAAAGACTCAAAGAATACAGCTGAGGGCCTGAATCCCATGGCAATGTTCTGCATGAGTTCAGCTGAAGCCCAGAGCCCATGACAATGTCTCATGCAAGTCTCCGCCAAAGATCTGCACTGGAGGTCAGAGTGCAGAGTGCAAAGTGCAGAGGTCGGTGACAGAAGCTAGAAAGTCTGTGCCAGCAGGATGAAGTATCTGTACCAGTAGGCTGAGCGATCTGCACTGGAGCCTTGAAGTGATGCTCAGAGTAAGAGCTCTCCCCAAAAGTACCACAGCCATCCTCAGCTACAGTGAGGTCCAAAGCTCCTCCAGTGATGAGAACAACTGAGTTCCTATTAGGAAGCCAGCATGACAAACTTTTCCAGGAGATGGGACCAGGAAGTGATGCTCAACGTAAGGACCAGAGCACCCGCAAAGTACACTGCAGCCACTCTCAGCGACAACAGGGCCTGAGCTCTTCCGTCAATGAGAACAGCCAAGTTCACATCTGGAAAGAAGCTCCACAAGCTCCTCCAGGAGAATCAACAGCAACAGGAGAACTGAAAACACCACCTCTTCATCTCTAATTCTGCCTTTCATGTTGTTGGCAACAATCCTTAGCTGGGCCGTCCACTGCCAGCACCACCCTGATCCAGTTCAGTTTGGTGTTAGAAGCTGACCACCAGTTGTCAATCCACAATGTCCACCGATAGCCAGTACATCTTGCTCATCTATTTACCTGGTGAAGGACACAGATTGTCTCTGGTGTCCCCTCCCTCAAGTCTAAGTCATACTGTAACTAACTGTCCTTGGAAGGTATGTTTGCCAGCCAATTAACTTTTTAATTGATCTTATAGAGGACGGAACTTATGAAGCAAATTTTAGTTTTTTCTAATTCCCTTTAACCTTAAGCAAATCCTTTCTTAAGTAATGTACCACAGTAGATATACTTCTTATAGATTAACCCTGCTCTTTGCTTATTGTTGATCTGTTTTCTCATTTAATTTACAGTTATCATAGTTTTCTTTTGTGTTCACAGGAGAGTGTATGCCTTTGAGATTGTTTCTCAGTTTACATTTTTTGTCCTGGTAAGAGTACCGCTTCTATAATAACTCAAAATGTACAGTAACAAATGTAGGTACTGCCATAAGCAAGAAACATCAGAGGTTGTAGATACCATTTAAAAAAAAATCTAGGAGTGACCGAATAAAATAGAATTGGCTAGAAGAACTTGAAATACCCATCTGTTAGCTATGCTTTGGTTGGCTAATTTGGTTTCGACATAGTTCTAGCCTCTAGAAAGCAAAACAGTGCTGAGTTACATAAAACATATAGCTCTCAATATGTTAGATATATCTTAATATCTTAATAAAATAGAGCTCTAATCATTGAAAAATTCTGGAGAGGCATCTGTAAAACTATGAGGCTTGGCAACACACAAAGCTGTCTTGCGAGCTGAGATGCAAAAATGGGAATTATAGAGCAAATGGCATTAGAGACCCTTCAACAACTTGGTGTCATATTGCGTTAGGACCGTGGGACTGAACATGGGAATCATAGACTGAGCTGGGATTAGTGAAGGGGCCTCATGTGAGAACTTGGTCCCAGAGAGGTACTACAATTGGGACATAATTAACTGAGCCGGTTAGATCATGTATTTAGGGCTCTGGAGATAGACAGACAGCAGTGAAATAGCAAGAGGTAGTGACAGAAAAACAAAGAATAAAGTGACCAAAATAGGGAATAACAGGTTAATGCAACTTTTTGTGATCTTCTAAAGGATACCCCACTTTTCTCTGGACCCTGAGTATTTGAATATTGAGATGGTTATTTGTGCAGGATTTTGTTTCTAGGATTTACTTTAAAAAAAAATGGAAACAACACCTGAAAAAAAAACCCAAAAACACATATATGAGAAGCCTCAAGCCAACGCCGAATGTGGTTGTGAGAACAAAACAGAATCTAATTCTAGTAATTTATATTGTAAGTGTAAATAAGCAGAGAAGTTATTCCACCAATGAAAATATATGGGTGCTCTGAGTGGCCATAAAGGGAAAGAAATATTAAGCTCTAAATGTGTCCATGTGTTAAAAATGGAAGGAATGATTCACAACTGATTTTTCTAACACAATAGCTATTGAACTCTGCACTTGGGACTGTATAATACGCTGATGGAATGTAAGGCTATTTCCCTCTGTAAAAAACCTCCACAATGGTGGAAGTGCACATCACAGGCAGAAGTCCTCATCAGCCGGTCATGCAGTTCACTGTACATTGCAACCTTCCTCGTGATTAGGTTAGATGGGGAGTTCCTGACTGGGGGTCTATACATGGCCTGTCAAAGGTTTGTCACTTCCAGACTGGCATGCTTGTGGTCTTTCTTGAATTCTTTTGCTCTATGTTTGCCAATCTTGAGATCTGGAAATGTGTAGGGGTTGTAGAGCCAGAGTAGAATCTGTAAGTGTTCATGATTTGTTGCAGGGAAGTTAGCAGGAGAACACTTTGCCTTGCAGAGGGTTTGGTGAGCAAATCACAATTTTTCATGTATAAAACAACTGAGATTCTTGAGGTTCTTGTTACTCTCAGACTTATACAGGGTGGAATTTGAATCTTGGCCAGTCCATTATGTTAGAAATGTTACTCTTCCCACCAAATCATATTGGGTTGAATAAAGAGAAAGCTCTCAGCTCTGTGATCTAAAAAGTAGGAAACTAAACCCTGCCCTACAGCAGTGTTAAAAACCTAACTGAGATAACAGTTTTAAAAATGTAGGTTTTATTTTTATTAAAAAATGGTAAGGTCAACAGGCTGGAAGATGATTACTGTAGAGAAGATCATTCTTTATTCACATTTCCCAAAAAGAGAAGACATCACAGCACACAGGGTTACATAGGGAAGTACCAGGGTTGATTTGTGGAGAGGCACGAGGGAAAGCATATGCACAAATCACTATAGCTGTTTCCCCAGTGGATGAAGTAAAGCAAACAGGCTTGTGATGGGCTAGCTCAAAAAATTCCACTGACGTGTCTGTAGGAACTGTATCTAGTTGTATGATAACTGGACCCGAGATGATTATAGAAATGGGATAGTGGCTCACAAACAAAGCAGGTGGGGCCCGGGCTTTGGGTTGGTTGGTTTGTCAGCTTATGCTACTGTCTTTAGGAATTATCTAGCTCTAGGAAGGGTAGTACCTTATGAGCAAGGTCACCAGTGGTTAAGTATCAATAGTAAAAAGACATAGTTAATATACTGATATCAAGGAAAAGTGCACATGTGAGGGTCTGGGCTCAAGTAGCCTCCAAGATTAATTTAAATATCACTTGAAATGGAGCAAATCAGAAACCCAAGAGACTCCTTAGGAGGTGTTTGCAGGGTGCACTATCAATGCATTCTCTAGCCTGCAAAGAGATTCCTTCAAAATGTGATTTTTTATCATATCATTTCTCTCTTTGAAAATTGTAAAATGTACTCTTTTCCCCATTTGGGCCATTGCAGCTTCCATACTTAGTAGAAAAAAAAATCTCATTCATTTCACAAGATCTTGACAAGTAGCATTTGCCCTGGGAGAACTTTCTCTGCCCTAACCACCAGCCCTGTCCTGTGCTCCTTGTCCCTCATTAGCTCTGAGGTAAGGACCCTCTGTGTGCCAATGCATCGACGGTGTGTCACTCACATCACACTACTGGAGTTTCAAGCTTATTTTTGTCTGCCCACCCATGTAAGTCAGGAGGCCACAAGAAGGCAAAGACCAATTTTCCTAATATGTGCTTTCCCTGTGCCTACAGTTTTCTTTTATACCACAGAAAAATTTTGGTAATAATTTATTCAATGTTTGCCTTGTCTTCAGCTGTTGGCTTGAAACCTGTTTATCTCATTTATTGCTATAATTCTAACACCCAGACATATGGTACATGCTCACTGCGTGTTTGTGGAATGATCGACAGCCAGAAGTTGAATCTCTCTTGTTCTTTATAATACTGGGGTCTTTAAAACATTTTCTGCCCATGATAAACACTCCACAAAATATATTTGAATAAAGACCAGTACATATATCTCCTTATAAAAATCCTCAAAGCTCCATATTGTTGTATATATTTAAAAATTTTTATTGGTTCATGTTTGCAGTACATAATGATTATATCCATAGTGCGGAGTTGGTACATGTACATAAAATATATTGATTCCTTTTTTGTTGTTGCTATAAATGTTTTTAAGGGTAAACAGAAAGACACTGAGACGGTGAAGATTTTATTGCCCATGGTACTCAATAGGATGGAGGGAGAAACTTGTTTCTTATTCCAATGCTTTTTTCCCTCTGCACAATGCCCAGCCTTAATGAGCAGGCTGACTGGACAACAGTAGCAATGGTGTAGTTCAGTGATAGTCCAGTTTCAGGCTGCATAAAAACATCAGAGAACCTTGCAGAAATGCAGATCATGAGTTATCACTCTGGGTGGGCCCTAGAATCTGCATTTCTAAGGAGCTTCCAGACACTGCCAGGGTCATGAGGACAATGACCATTCTTTGAGTGGCAATGAAGAGCATGCCCGCAAATCAATTTTCCTACTCTATATACTTACAGCATCAATAGAGAAATAAAGTAGAAATAAAGCAGAACATGAATCAGTATAAAGACATTATTATTACAGGAGAGCATATTTCATGAAAGATTAGCTGTCTAGGTTGATGAAATGCAATAGATAATTGTTCAATTCTCTAATTTTGCTTCTGGGAAGAGAAGACCTATAACTCTGAAGCTCAAGCCTTGTTTTTGTTTTTATTATCAATAACAAAGTGAAAATAATGTACTTTCCATTCTAATGAACTATGCATTTTGTAAAGGACCTTTTCCGCAATGGTACTGTCACATTATCTTAGAATGGATTTCCTGGGAAACAGACCGAGATAGACACTTGTGTGTGGGAGGTTTACTGGGGAGCCAGGGGTGCAAAATGGGTACTGGGAGGAGACAGATGACCTGCAAATCTACCTAGGATGCAATTGCAGTGGGGTGGCAGTTGATGCTGCAGGGGGACTCTGGAAGTCAAAGGGTCCTCAGTTGTCCCAAATCAGGGCAAGCAGACTGGGTCTTTATACCTTGCATGGAGGACTCAGACACAGATAGCAGGCTGCCATCTAAGGAGGAGGCGGCCTTGACTAAGCACAATCCAAGGCAGGGAGACAGCTGCAAGCACTTGGCAGCCCTCTCTCCCCAAGGCGGTGAATGGGAGCCTCAACATAGCAGGAGGATGCATGCGCTCCACACAGGTATTGCCCACTTGGTTCTAGAACGCAGACAATTGTAGTAAATATCTTGAAAACGATTTCTGGATTTTGTAAACCTTGGCCTTGTAGATTCCTCACGAATGCAGAGATTTGGCTGCAGCGAGCTGGGAGAGATTAGAAAACAGTGAGAGCAGAAAAGGAGTGGGAAGGTCAGCAGGGCTCTGTCCCTGAGACTTGCTGTGGGCCGCATTCACAGCCCTGCAAAGCAATCATGAACGCACAACTTCCTGCAAATCACGTGGCTGTGACTTCCACCCGCGTATCTGCTTTTCATGATTTTCTAGCTTTGTCCTTCTCAGTCTCTCCATTATAAAATACAGGGCTTCAAATAGATGATCTATAAAATCCCCGACAGTTTCAATAAAATTCTGATTATATAACTCTTTCTCCTTCTAAATCCCTGCCTTATCAACTGGCTTAGAGAACAGAAACTTGGCCTAATCCACAAACATCTATTCCAAGAATCAAGAAACACCTAAAAGGGACGAAGAAGAATAGGAATTCGTGTGAGATTTTTTTCCTATACAAAATGTCTCTTAAATGAAAAATGATCCTTATCGATATTTTAACTTTATGGGAAATTTGGAATATAAAGAGAATGACAAATGCTTAAGAAATGTTAGCATTTACTTGCATTTCTTTTTCTGTATATGTACATAAAGAAAATCCTATAATCATGCCATTTTGTATCTTATACTTTTCGTTTAATATTGAGTATCCAAAGCACTCTCGTGTGTATTTAATGTTCTTTGTTTAAATAATCTTTAAACTATGTCCTGCAGAAGATAAATTTGAATTTGCTTCCAATTTGGCTCTTGTATTCCTATTTATAAAAAAATATTTCTTAACAGGTATAGCCTTATCTCCAAAATTTCTCCCAAATTTGGATGGTATTTTAGGACACAGTCCCAGAAATGAAAACTGAAGTAGGTTTCAATGTTAAGGGAAAGCAATTGAAAAGATCACAGTAACAGAAAAGATGCAACCTGAAAAGATATTGTTTCAGCAACAGGACCGCCTTCTCTACATCTGTTGGAGGATGACATTTATTAATGACAAGATGATAGCCTGATCTTTTTAAAGGTCCAAGATTGGCAGCCAAGAAAAAAAAATTAACAGAGAAGAAAAGACAGAAGGAAAGATAGAAACTACAAAACAGTAAACACATCTAAATATTCTTACACATTTATAGATCTTGTAAATTGATCTATTTTTCCCTCTTTATGAGATACCTCACTTTTTGAGGGAAACATAATCAAACAACTGCTTTATAGTCTATATTTGCAAATCTTTGTGTGGTGAGTGAGGAGGACTATGGAAGTCATTCTACACCCCAGGCAGGATATTATTATTCTAATATGTGGTTTGGAACTGGGGTGTGAAATTTTCCTGCATTGGAACAGAGGAGAAAGGAATGTTATTTCTCATTTGGGAACATAGTTTTCAAAGAATGACCCAACTTTTCAAAACAGAACTTCTTCCATTACTAAAAATAAGAAAACTAAAAGAAAAGGGCACACTCTTAGATTTCACTTTGCATTTTTTTGCTTTTATCAAAACTCCTTCACGTTTTTACTAACGTTGTTTTATTTGTTTATTTTTCTTTCAGGATATATGCCTTACTTCTCAGTTTCACAGTTTCTTTCTCTCCTTTATTTCTATTTGGCAAGAATAACTAGTTAAACTTTGAAAAATAGACTGGGAAAATTTCCAAGATGCCTGGCTATAGATAATTTCATGGATTCTCTGTGCCTAACTGGTATAAATAACAGGTTAAATTCATGGCCAGTGGATAATGTGTAATTGCTTTTTGGCATAGCTCGATGAAGGCATAAGCATTCCTACCCAGATTTTAACTTGGTATTAACGAATTAACTTTTTTCCCTCCAGAAATATTCTCAATGCAGGTCAATACAAGTGAGGACAGAGAAGTATAAGCGGTGTAATAACACACACATGCATACAATACCTGCCTGTGTAGTGACCAATTATTGCTGCTAGTAATCATCTACTCATTAACTGCCACACTGCTGAGCATGCGGGGATGGCAGCATTAGGCAGGCTTGGGAAAGCGGGCAGCAGGCGTGAGTTCTTTCGCAGCAGCTGCAGTTAAGTTTCTTTGGATAGAGCACTTAATCCCTTATAGTTTAGGTTTACATTTTGTTCTGTAAAAATGTAAAAAATGAGCACAGCACCATTAGCTGACTTCTGAAGTGATTTAGTGGACTACCAAGAAAAAATAATGGAAAACAAATAGGAAGCACTGGAGAAATTTATGAGGATAACTTTCTCCTGTTAATGGGTTTGAATCTTGGGCTTGCCA
Organism: Dolichotis patagonum; assembly: GCA_004027295.1. Taxonomy (NCBI): domain Eukaryota; kingdom Metazoa; phylum Chordata; class Mammalia; order Rodentia; family Caviidae; genus Dolichotis; species Dolichotis patagonum. Next base: position 7,039 of record PVJX010001769.1, on the reverse strand, counting down.
CTACTTTCTGAACAATCTCTTTTCTCTACCATCCTCTGTACACAGAGTACAGTGTCTTGGGAAGGCGAGCTGACCCTTCCATGTGGAGTCCTCTTCCTCAGCGTCCGTAGCTTGCAGCCTGCAATGTGCATGTGCACGATCTAGTTCACCATGGACCAAATTCTCAGGGTGTGTGTGTCCAGCAGAGCAAGGAGTGCGGGCCCAGCTGGCTCCCCAGACTCTGCTACTGATGTGAAAAAACACCTAGAGAAAAATACTCGGCAGTGGGAATAGCTCGCTTTAAATCATTTGGATTCTAGAAGAGGCTTGTTTGCAAAGCTTTCATTGATTTATTCATTCAACATTTATATATTAAGCTTACTCTTTGTATTCCCTGCTTTTCTGTTTTGGGAATTAAGAATATAGCCGTAAAGAAAAGTAAGGCTTATGCTCTTAGCTGGGAGACATATGAGCAAGTAAACAAATTATATAACAATGTCAAAAAGCTGTAAGTGCTATAACAAGAATAAAGTAGGCTTGCACCAGACACTGAGGGAGGAAGAGCTGCTTAGCCTGAGTGGGTCTCAGAGGAGCAGCAGCTGCCCTGAGAACTGAATGAGAAAACACAGCCGGTCAGGTGAGGCACTTTCACCTGCTGTCCCTGCTTCTCCCACCTTGCACATTTTACCCCTTCTCTCAGGTGGCTGCTAAAGTCTCCAGGCTTGTCACCGGCCTTTGTCCCCCTCCTCTCTTTCCCGCTCCAGGGTATCACTCAGTTATTTACTTGGCGTGCTGTAAAAACACATTTTTTTCCCACTTCCTAATAGTTCAGTTTCATATTGCAACTTTTTTTTCTATTGTGAAACATACTTCGTTCCCTCTCCATTTACTGCCTCGAAGTATCTGCTTCCTTTTGTTGGAAGTTCCTTGAAATCTTTCCTCCTCCTTTACATTCTCTTTTGCAGCCACTCCACCCATGCTTTACCCCTCAGCCCTCATCCAAGCAGCTCTTGTCTGTGTCCAGATAACCACAGCATCCATCAAGTCTGAGATGGGTTATCTAAGCCTGGATCTCAGAGAGTTGATTACCCTCTCTGAAACACCTGCTTCAATGAAAAGTTAGGATATGAGGCGTGTCCAGATTCTTGCCCAGTTCATTGATTGCTTCTTCTTGTGGCCTTGGACTCTTTGTTATCCCCTCCAGATTTGGAGTTGTCCATGGGTCACATCATCCTTCTCCTTTTCTTCACTCACATTTACCACTTAGGTAATGCCATGGCTTTACATGTCTTCTCTTTATTTGTGGTTCCCTCACCTTTCTCACGATCCTGGAGGCCCAGGCTCTTTTGCCTAAGTGGTTGCTGGTTAAATACACATGGGAATCTCATGGTATCTAACTTAACATGTTTTTTTTTTTTTTTTTTGTCTTGTTTTTTAAGTCCCTGGAGCATTAGAAAACCGTTCGTCTCACAGACCAAAAGAGAAACAGGAAAGAAAAAACAGTGTTGTGAAATGAACTGGCCACAGTCCCTAAGATCATTGGCCATTCAGGGCAAATTTCAAGAAAATATTAGAAGAATGTTTTTGGTTCTCACAGCAGTAGAGCTGTCAGAAATATGATTTTTGTCTCCTCTGGCCATCTACCACTGTTATCTCGGGAATCTAGAAAGAATCCAAAGCTTCATGGAGCGCATATGTGTGTAATCCATTTCTCAAACAGTTTTTATCATCTGAGGGAAGCCATGTATGATGAATATTTTGTCTTGCCTATTTATGGTATAACATAAATTCATGTCAGTGAAGGCATATTAAATTAGTTAAGTTTTGGTTAAACTTCAAATAATCACTAACATGGTTATATTGAACATATCAAATACCATGATGTTGTATCTGATATATAAAAGATTACAGTCTCGAAGAAAAGGTACAAAGCAAATAGTGTTAAAAATAATAAATAGTAAATATTTCAATAGATTTTATTAAGTATGATTTGATCTGAGTAAGGTTTAGCCCCAGGTAACAATAATATCCTAGGAGACTACAGTCTTTAATACTTGAAAATGTGAAATTGTAAGTTTAGCTAAAACCTCTCCTACAACAATTCAAGAGAGATGAAATATGATACACTATATTTAGATGATTTATTGGCTCATTATGAAAATTAAATTGCTTTTTATTGTCTAGTTTGATATTGACTATGATATTTAAATTTTCTAATGTTGAAGGAAAATTCAAAAATATCAAACTTGTAATGTTTATATGGCATATAGTCCTAATTAGAGAATTATTTGTATTCTACTTCTATTTAATACAGAAGCAAAACAAAGAAGAGTAACAGTTTCCTGCACGAAAAAATTTAAGGAAAGAAGTGAGAAATTTCTACCTAGATGAGCTTAATTTTTCTAATTATAATTTTAAAAGGAAGGAGTCAACTAGGGTGCATCGAGGTTAGAAAACCCAAAACACTTGGTATCACACTCGCGTGTGTGGTTTTTAAATGCATCACGTTCCACAAGTCTATGAACCTGGAGCAAACAAAGTCACTGGGGAGAAAAACACGTAAGGCACAATTTTGAGATGAACTTTTAATGAGCCTATCTTTGATACATTGAGAAAACTCAGCTTCTAGAGACATGCAGTTTGGCGCATCCCTAGAAAGGGCAGAAGGAAATCTGCCCTCTGAGGAGCGTTTGCGGTCCTCCATCCTCCTTGGCCCACAGATCACCGGCTGTGCTCACAGAGGAGTCGCCTTCCTCTCTCCTCTTTCTGCTCCTCATGGGTTTCAGCACAGCACTGAGCTCGGCTCCAAATGGTTTCAGTAGTAGCTTCCAGCAGGCAAAGAGGACTGACGCCGGCCTGCCTCGATGCTCCCCCGAGAGTCCTCCTCTCTGCTGCTGTCTGGCAAGCCTCCTGACATCTGCCTGAAGGGCCGCTTCTATCTCAAGAGGAGAGCTGGGAAGTTTGATTTGTAAAAGACTGCTTTTCACTGAAGACGGAGTTCCCTTTGTGGCTTTCATGTATAACCTTATCTGTCTCTGGAAATGTGATCTGCATGATAGATGGGAACAAATGAGTTGGGTGACGTGCAATTTCTTCTCTTTGGATCATCAATTTTTCCCCGTTGACTGGGAAATCTGCAGATTTCCATCCAGCTGACACTTGCAGTGGAAAAGAAGAAGTGAGTCTCAGGTTATGGCTGGCTGGAGGCCCGTAGTAGGCCAAATGTTACAGTAGATGTTGGAAATGTATAACATAAGAGCACAGCATTCTCCGCGAAGGGTTGTGCTTTTATTGAACTGCCATTTGCCTCTCCTGCTGTCCCTACCCCACCTCTGCCTGGAGCTCTATTTCTGAAATAGTGTCCTCTCCCTCACTTGTCCCACAGAGCCATCATCAAATGTCATGAGAAAGCACTGCGAAGTAAAAATGCCTTTCACCGAGAGGGCTAATCAGCAGGGATCCCGGATTTCAAACTTTGCCAGGATGTGGCTTCAGACACTGGGAGCCTGGAGATGGAAAATTCTAACCCTTGGTGATGATTCAGTTTCCAGCAAATAGGAGTCGAGTTCCCATAGAACAGAGCTGAGGTCGCTGGCTGAGTACAGAGGGTTAAATCCACACGACCCGCCCTGGCTAGCACGCACTGCTGGTCCCATCTCAGAAACGAGATAATTACCAAGTCCCGCTCTCCACCATCTTTGTGATTTTCTCTCCTTAATTGTAAATTATCTTTCCTTCTCCCATTTCCATTTTCCTTGTGTCAATGAAGCGATTCGAAGGGAAGTGCTGGGACCGGGTTCCCAGCGGAAGGAAGGAAAGGAGTGCTGCTGACTGCTTCGGAGGACCTGTGCGTCCCGGGTGACACTGTGGAGCTTGTTAACTTCAAATTTTCTTTCTTTTACATTTTTTTTTTGGTGATACATTTTACAGAACCCACCCCGGGGATAGAAAGGCCAGTTGCCTCTTTATTACACTGTAGAAGAGCCACATTAGCGTTCCAGTCTATATATTATGAAATTAAGTGGATACCCTTGGGGTTAATTCTTTGTTGTAATTGTAATGAAAAGAAACAATTTCTAACCCTCCATTTAAGATCTATAACTATTAAAATCCACTAGTCTTAGTGACTCCTGGGGCCAGTGGAGTGCTTCGGCGGGTAGGAGAAGGGGCATTCCTACAGTGTCCAATATCAGTAATTTAAAAAATAACCACCTCCAAGTGCGAAAACTAACAAATGCGTTTTCCATTTAGCCCCTCCCTGCTGTTTCCCCCTGGCGGGTTGTATTCATCAACTGGGGGGAAGTATATGCATATTGCAATTATGGGCCTGGGTTCTAGGGTTTGGATGGACCAGAGAAGGGGAAGCGTACAGCATAGGGTAGGCTTCAGGATGGAGTTTAGGATGAATCACCCTAGAGGATGAAGTTGAAAGCTTTGGGAAAAGAAGCACGTTAGAGGAAGCCAGCAGTTGCCTGCTCCCCGGTGCCTCTGAAGCCTCCTCTGCTTGTTTTAGGGTTGTTTCATCAGGCACTTACATTTGCAAATGGATACATATTTGCTTTCTAGTTATTTAGCCTGCCATAATTCAGCTTATTGTTAGTGGCAGGAAAAAAATGTACATTCTGTGTATGACATCTGATTTAATTTCTTCATTATAGCTATTATAGCCATTAAGATACCATATTTACTAGTGTATTATCATCTGACACAGCGTAAATCACTGGCTGGTACGTGCACAGGGAATGATCACAATAACTTAAAATAAAGGAGAGGGACATTTTCGTTTATAATAGAGTTAGTGTATGGAAACAGAGGGAGACCTTGTAAGGCTTCTAAGATTTCTGGTGGGAGTTCTTTTTAATAAATGTATTTGTTCAGTTGTGGATGACATGATCATAGCTCTTTTCTTTCTTTCCCTTCACTCATCATGCTATGAACTGCTTTAGAAGAAAAGAATAGCAGTTGCGTGCTTGACAGAAAAAGAGCAAACTAAGAAATAATTGTATTTTAAAAGTTTCCATTCTGTTGCCTCAGGAAATGTGATGAAAGGTTCTATTTAGAGATATTTTTGGGGGGGATAATGCATCACATCGTGTGTCACAACTTATTAAGAAAAAGTTCTATTTTGGGTGAATGGTCTCACTAATCCATGCAGCATAGCTGCTGGTGATTTTGTGTATGAGTGTGAGGTGTCTCAGAACACTCACGGAAAGCCATTATTTCTCTGCTGTTCTCACACAACTTGCAAATCTCAGTGTCCCCAAATTTGTCTCCCCTGTAATCATTTCAGAATTCCAGCAGAGGGCTGGTAATGGCCCATCATGTTTAGGTCACTGGCTTGTGTCCGCAGTAGGCGGGTGGGCCAAGGAAATTAGCAGGCTTGTCTCAGTTCACTTCCCAGCTTCCTCCCTCTACCCAGTGAGAATTTTGCCGCTCAGGTCTGAGTTTCCCACTGGTCCCTAAATGGTTACTTTTAAGACAAGGTTCAGAGCCCCTCAATCTTGAATATGACAACAGGAGGGAAAAGTGATAGGTAGGACAGTCTACTTGGGGTTTCTACTTTTGAATAGGATTGGTTTTTACTTTTAAATTTTTTTAAAAAAGCAAAATAGAAAAAAGAGTAGAAATAAAACAATTAAAAAATAGGAAATTAATACTAGTTAATATATTGCATGTTGTTATCTTAGAAGTAGTTGTTCAGGTTACAAGACTTAGGCGTGAAACAAATTGTCAAACAAATGGTCAAACAGTGGAAGTACAAACAGTTCTTTTGGATGAACTAGCAGAGATGACTAGTGTAGTTATCTATCTGGTATACATACATACATAATACATACATATATATGTATACCTATATACATGTCATCTTTTCCCTTCTTCCCTTTCTCCTTTCCTCTATCCTGGTTTTTCTTTTGTTTTGAGTACTTTCTTTCCCTTTCATTATCACAGTATCTATTGCCCATGTTTATAGTAGCAGGGTTTGTAAAAGCTAAATCTTGGAAACAACCAAAATTCCCATCAACTGCAGAATGGATAAAAAAGATGTATTTTTAATACAATGGAATATTACTCAGCTATAAAGAAGGATAATCCTGAGGCTTTTATAGGTAAATGGAGGCAACTCGAGACCATAGTCATAAGTGAAGTAAGTCAAAAATCACATTTGTAAATAGCATATTGTCTCTCTAGTGTAGAAAATATTAATTTTAACTTTTTATTTGGAAACAATTTTAGACTTCCAGAACATTTGTGACAACTGTGCAGGCAGCTCCCATATACTCTTTACTCCGCTTTCCCTAACTTTAGCCACTTACATAACCATAATGTAACGACTGAAATGAGAAATTTAAAATTTCTGTATTTTTAAAATGAATACTAGTTTATTCAAATGTCTTCAAATTCAAGATTTATTTTAATTTCATTTTTTCATGTGTTCTAGCATTAAGCCCTAGAATCTTCACTGCATGCCGTATCTTCTTAGTCTTCTAATCTGTGAAATAGGTGACAGATCCTTAGTCTTTCCTGGTCTTTTATAACCTTGACACTTTTCACCTGGGGACAGTCTCAAAAGTTAGCTGCTGTGTATCTTTTCATCACTGAATCAAGGTTGTGCATTTTACTCCAATGGGAAGCTACATTGTCTGCTCACCACTAATAGACATTATGTAGTGTCTTACTACTAATGGTCCCTTACTCCCACAATCCCTTGGTTATGGTAGTCTCCGCTGGGTTTCTCTACTGTACAGTTGCTATGTTCTTCTTACTCGAGTAGTTTGTACTGTCCAAATTCTAAGGCCCTTGCAAGAGGGTATGTTGTTTTAGGTAAAGGAAGAGCTGCCTTCCTAAGTTTTTCCATTTAACTAAGGTTGCTCTTTATTTATTTCAAACTATCTCTAATGTGGTACTCAGACATCACTGAATCTTAGTTTGGGCTGCTATGACAAAGTCTAACACCAGACATTTATTTTTTTTTAAATTTTATTTGAAGAGAAACAAAACAAAACAAAACAGAATAAAGGGTAGCAACAATACAGAATTCCAAGGAAAAAAGGAAAAAAAA